>CM051504.1:8546859-8565010 GCA_028031935.1 Paedocypris micromegethes
TTTTTTTTTTTTTTTTTTTTTTTTTTTTTTTCTCCTTTATTCTTTCAGACAAACCACCAGAAATGTTTTCCAGTCACCTGTGCGTGTCGTGTACAATCAAGGTTGGATTTTAAGCTCCATTTATCTTCAGATCTACCACGGCCCATTAAACATGAATTGGTCATTATCCATCATTAGCTTGATCATCGGAGCAGGAAACCTCTGAACTAGTGTGGCTTGTTCTGATTAATTCTGTTTTCATTATTTCCCCATGAGAATAATCACATGCGTATTAACAAAGTTGTGTGATACAATAACTTGTTGATTACAAAAATAAATCCTCATTTCTCAAATTAGGAAATGTCGAGAATTTTGGGTTCAGAAAGGGTCAACTCTCTGATAATGTTCAGAAGTTGCTGGAAAACGCTGTAAATGCATTTGTTCACCAGGAGAGGGCGCATGTTCCTGAACGTGAGAACTGGACGCTAACTGCACTTGTTCACCAACAGAGGGCGCAAATTCTTGAAATCGACTACTATAAACGCTGTAGATCTATGGAATCAGATTAGTGCCAAAATATTGAATGTAAATTTCAATATTTCTATTTTTTTTGTTACGTTTTCGTTTGAAATTTTTTTTTCCCTTCAGTTTTTCGTTTGCTTTTTTTTGCGTTTGGTGTTTTGTCCCAAGATTCACGTGAGGCGGCCCTTCTTTGATTGGATGGTAAGAATGTGATTGACAGCTGCATTCAAGGTGAGAACGTGATTGGCTGGAAGAGGAGTTTAGCGAGCGCTAAAACATAATCGGAATATCTTTTTAAAGTAAATGAACGTAAATGTGAAGCGTTTTTGTTCGTTTCTTCCAAATTTACGTTCAACATTTTTGGCACAAATCTGATTCCATATAAATCCACTTGTTCGTGAATTTGAGAGCTATAAACGAAGTAAGTGCACTTGACCTGAAGAACATGACACTGTAAATTTACTTCTTCGCCAGCAGAGGGCGCATGTTATTTTACTCGAGAACGCTACAAGTACACTTGTTCGCCAGCAGAGGGCGCAGGTTTATACGCGTAAACGAAATGCGCCGTAACACGTTATTCGTCAGATTATTTCTCGAACTTGGAAATGTCAAAACGACACTCACTTCAAAACAGCATCTTTATTAAAAGACAAATAGCGATCCGCGGACGTTTCGACACCTCAACGAAAACTATATAAACCGGAACCACGAGTCGATAGAAATCCACTAAATGAAACATGGAGAAAAAAAGTAAAGGCACCACCGAAGAAGCGAGAAGTTCACAAAGGTCGTCACTGAAATCAAAACAAGACGTGGAATTCTAGCCACGCTGAGGTAAGAACTGATGAGGTAAACATCTGATAATTCAAAATGAACGGCACGAGATCTAGAGTTCACGCGACGGGGTTTCAGATTCGGTTCTTAACTCACCCACAGCTTCTTTTCCTTCACATTCTTCAACGGAAGCTTCTGTCGCGGAGGTTTGATCATTGCACGGCAATGAGTGCAAATTAAACTCGCCATTGATCCGTCAGAAACGCGAGCACGTGGAGGAAAAACGCTAAAACAGCTCAATCCGCTGACGAGAATTCAGTAAACTAAAGTCAATTCAAGTAGTATGGTTAAAAATACAAAAGCCACTTCAGAAAATGTCATGTGCAAAGTACGCGGATAAACTATGAACAGATTGACCGTTAAAAAAGCTTAAAATTCAGACTTCTGAGTCTGAATCACAGATCTGCCAAAAAGCCAGCAAAAATATCTTCACATCTCCATTTACACAGAGTAAACCAGACTATCTCGCGTTAGGATTACAGACACTAGCTAGACACGTGACGCGGCGTGTGGATGTGAGGAGAACTGGTGGAGGAAGCGAAGGTGGAAGTCCTTCACTCTGCTGAGGAGAAGCTTCAGCTGTTCTGTGGGAGGCAGGATGGTCATCCTGAAACACAACAGCACAGCGATCAACATATGGACCAGAAAAACACTCAGTGTCAGTGTCACTTAGTGTTTAATTTGACAGTCTTGACTGCGATAGAAAGTTATGTGCATAACAAATGAGCAGTACTGCAGCCTTCCAAACTTTTTGCCTTTCAGGTAATTATTGAATTTTTCTTGGATTTTAAATTATTCTTTATGCTATGGCTCTAAAAGCGTAGCTACAGCTAATTGTCTGTTATATATAGTGATGTCATTGCTGACGTGGAGCAGGTTTACCTGAAGTGGTACGTTCCATCTTTCTGCCCGAAGCCACTTCCAGGAACGACACAGATTCCGGTCTCCTCCAGCAGCCTCAGGCAGTAGAACATGTCCGGCTTCATTCCTAAAGCCTGTGGAGCAGCCACACCCGTCACCATCACGCCGCCACGCCCGTCAACATCACAACACCACGCCCGTCACCATCACACCACCACACCTGCACTCACAGCAGGTCAGAACACAGCAGAGGTGTAAAGTCGAGTACACTTTAGGAATTGTTTCGGATTATTTTTTTTAAAAATATTTTTAAACTTATTAGTATGTTTGGCTACTTTGTACTTGTGCTGAGTATCAAAAATACATGCAACTTTTAAATTCACGCAGTCCCAATAAATTCACGCAATCGAAAAGTACAACTAATACAAGC
The DNA here is from genome assembly GCA_028031935.1 of Paedocypris micromegethes. NCBI lineage: Eukaryota > Metazoa > Chordata > Actinopteri > Cypriniformes > Paedocypris > Paedocypris micromegethes. The sequence continues at coordinate 8,549,486 of CM051504.1, forward strand.
ACAAATATTATTTTTAGCGTTTCAATGTCTAAATTATTTTTACTTTATCGTACTGTTATATATATATTTTTTTTTTATCAATTGTATTATACACATGTACACATGTATATTTACAAAATTCCTAAAGTGTACTCAAGTACTTTATACCTCTGGAACACAGTCCAAAATCCGAATCAGTTTTAATTCAAGTCCCTGTATTAAGCGATTTAATCTAAACTCGAATTAGCCGTTTTTTTCCACAATGTGATTAGGAAGTGGAACAGAATAAAACGCCAGATATGAAATGTTATTTAGGACATATTTGCTTGAGAATTTACAGCAATTGACAGTTAATGATCAATTGTGTGGCTTCCTAGTTCTGAGCATTTGTAAGGCGCTTTGCACAGTTTTAACCGTCTCTAAGCGCACGTGTGAATATGTAAGAGTATTCCTAGTGCACGAAAAACTGTGAACGTAAGGAATGAAATTATACTGGATTAAATGTTCTTGCTGAATTCAAAAATTATATTATCTTAATTGTAGTTTACACTTGATTGATAAGAAAAGGTTTTGGTAAAGCTACACTCATTCTACTTGAGTGGGAACCGAATTTCCAGTGTCTGTTTCTTGATATACAAATGGTGTCATTATTAATGTGAATAAACTATTAAACCAGATTAGGATTTAATCTTAATTCTATTACATCAGAATAGTCTACTTAAAACGCAAATTAGTCCACCCGCAAGGTTTCTTCATTTTGTAATTTACGATTTCCTCACTTTGTAAAGTCAACAGTCTGAAGCTAGAGGAGGAAAGACGGCAGGACTGGACTGACCTGTGCTTCCTCCACAGCTCTGGGAGGGATGAAGATGCGTGGGAAGGCGTACATCGCCCCCTGCACCGGGTTACACTTGATCCCCGGGACGGAGTTCAGGATCTGCTGGGTCAGCAGGGCTTTGTCTGCTAAAGCCCCCAACACGTCCAGCTTCTCCTGAGAGAGAGAGAGAGAACGCAACACACAACACGTGAGTACAGTCAACCTCACTCAGCAATATCTCTGTCGTGTGTGTGTGCGTGTGCGCGGCTGGATGCTGCATCAGAATCAGTATCACAAACAGAAAGTCTTTATTCATCCCCTTAGGGAAATCCTTTTTTGTTCCGAGCTCTCAAAAACAACCTTTGATCAAAATATAAATCATATGTATATATGTACCTGTATGCAATGATATACAAATATAGTCTGTACACACAAACGTCCTCAGTAGCTGTTATTATTTACAGTCATGCACATGTTGATGGATGGGTATAGTAAAAAAAAAGAAAAAAAGAAAAGAAAAGAAAAAAAGACCAAAATCGTTGTCATGGTGACTGCATACAGTGGTACCCCGATTTACACATGTCCTCAATAACTACAATCCCATGTAACGCAATGTCACTGCAAATATTTTGTCTCGAGTTACGAAATATGTTTGCCATACGAAAGGTTTGTTCTTTTTGCACGTCAGATTAACAAAAAAACCGACAAAAAAAAAAAACACTACTTTTTTTCAGAGATTTTGCTTCCAAAATGTAAAATGAGCTTGTTTTCTCCCAGAATGGTGATGTTTTTTTCTCTCCTGTTTGCCAAATAGAGCTGACATCTTGACAGGATGTCATGCAAATCACTGAGATTTGCCTAATCTCGCAAAAATGTGGAAATCTCAGGGATTTGCATGACGTCATTTCAAGATGGCGGTGACCGTTCATGTGAGATTCTCTGCTGTATCATTATATGCTGTACCTCTATAAACGCCTGTCCCAACAACTGCTATACTACATGTTTATTAGATTGATTACCAATATTTTATCATTTATTAAAAAAAAATTGTCTGAATGTATGAAATCATGGCACTATATTAGATGGAATACATGACCATGTACACTGTATTCACGTTTGGTTTTCATCAAAACAACTGAGATTTCACTATGAAATTATTCCCTAAACGATCACTAATTGATTTTAATTAATAAGGAGTTCAAAAAGAGTGTGAAACGGTTTGAATATGATGAAGTTGGAGGTTTACGGTGTGAGGAACCACACTGACCTGCTGGAATTGCTTGAACGAAGCTTCTGAAGGTTGTGGAGGATTGACAATCACGTCCATCGCAGCCTGTCCAGCCAACGGAGGACACAACCTGACCGACAGCAGCTTCACCATCTGAGCCTTGACCTCGGCATCCATGTTGATCACCTCCATGTAGCCGCCTCTGAAGCCACACCTGTGTGTTTACATGGACACGCCTTTTAAAACCGTTACTAAGCAACACAGATAGGCACATCAGAACCTGTCCCTTTTAGAAGCTGCTTCCATTTCTAGGAACCAGAGCCAAGAACATTTGAACTTTTCGGCCTTCAAATGTCTGCTGGAGGGTGGCATCAAACGCTCAAGACACTGGATTGTAAATTATTGTAAAATAATTTTTTAGTAAAATATCTAAAATCTGCTCCAGTTCATGAACAAAACTGGATTGACCAACATGAGTACGGTAGTAAATGTCATGCTTCACCCCAGAGTTCAAATGTATTGCTTACAGGTTAAACTTAGTTTGGACTTGAAACGCAGAAAAGCCACAAAAGAAGCCCCATCCTTATTCATATCACTAGAAATAAATTCTGCAAATGCCAGAAACAGAATGAGTTTGTAGATTTTACCTGCACGTGAATTATTTGCAAGAAAAAAAGGTAAACCCAAAAAAATATATATTTTATAATCAGCGCAATAATCAAATTTACATTTCACCCTGATGTTAACAGGAACATACATTCGAAGAGAAATTTAGTTCAAATCAAAATTCAAAGCCACGTGGAGTCTGAACGGCAAGGCAAAGTGTGTCAAAGGTGATTGAAAGGCGATCTTGAGGCCGTCCACAGCTTTACTTTACTTTACTGTCATTTGGGGCAGACGTTTTATCCAAAACAACTTACAAAAAGAGTAAAGCAATTATTCAAAAAAAAACAAAAAAAAAACCGTTTTGCGGCTGGAGATACTCACTCTCCCGTGTAACCTTTGGAGGTGGAATGGAAAGAGGCGAGCTCCACGCTGTTGAAGTACTCGGGACCCATCTCATAAAGAACCTTCTTGAAGGAGTGGAACTGACAGTCGGGAGCGTACACGTTGTCCTGGTACACCTACCAGCACCGGGAAAAACCGACAGTCATGAGACACTGGGAACGTTTATGATGCGATGGAAATACTGATGAGAACGTCCTTGTTTGACCAAGTAAATAAAGACGATGGATGGGATGGGATGGGATTACCTCGTCTGACATCACAAACAGATTCTCCTCGTACGCAAAGTGCAGCACTTCTTCAATGCATTTCTTGCTCTGGACCTGACCTGTGAAATAATAAAGGAGGGACCAGAGGATTTTAATTCATTTATTTATAGGATTTTATTATATGAATCCAAAAAATTGTGGCCTTAAGATTGTAGAAGATTGGCTGTAGGTTTCTGGGCCCAAAGAGAAAAAGATGGAGTGAAAACTCGCTCCTGTGATGAGGTTCTACATCTAATTAACTAGAATTATATGCATCATTTTTAACATAATATTAGTTGAAAGTGTTTGTTGAAAGACACATGGGAAAAATCTTGTTTAATTGTACGGTACTTTGGTAATCATAGCTTTTGAATCTATCATTGATTTTAACACAATCAAAATTGTTTTTGGCATAAACTATTTTGTGTTCTATAATATCTGCAAATGATAGATTACTTTTCCTTTAAGTTTGTTATAAAAGGTGGAAATGAATCAGAATCAACTTTTTTGGCCAAGTTGCAATAAAAGGTGGAACTGTCTCACAATGAGCCTTTTGCTTAAACTAACTAGGGACCTTAAAACCCAATTCAAACATGTTTAAATGTATAGTGGCCGCTAGCTTGAGGTGTATAACAAATAAACCCGTCAGCTTGTCTGTTGCTCGGAATAACGCGAGAGGCTTGTAAGTCACATGACCACGGTTTTCAAATTCAAGCAGGATCTGTCCTTGCGTAGCTGGAAAAGTAAGTGGAGGCACGACACGTGTTCTTCTCTCCAGCCAGTCAGATGCAAATAGCCACAAGGGCATCAGCACAAGAGCAGCGGCGCGTTTACCTGTCGGGTTGCCAGGATTGATGATGCAAATCACCCGGGGCTGACAGCGCTGCTTAGCCGCCCGATACGCTCGGTGGAGCTCGTGAACGTCCAGGGCCCAGCAGTTGTCTTCATCCAAGTAGTAGTTGATCTGCACGGCGTCCAGCTCAGAGATGGCGGCCGAGTAGAGCGGGTACTGAGGGATGGGGATCATCACGCCGCTGCGAGAGCTCTCCTTGCCAGACACCAGCAGTCTGAGGATCGTCTGTCAAACACAAACTGACTTCAGTCATAATAATATATATAATGGTAATAATATATATATAAATAATAATGGTAACAGTCAAAATAAAACTTAACGCATTTATAGTCCTAGACACCTTCACTGTATGTTTGGACTAACTAGGGATGTACCAATCCGATATTAATATCGGAAATCGGTTTGATATCAGCACAAAAAAAAAACTATCGGATTTAATCGGACTGCGTTTAAAATCTGAAATTGAACTCTGGACACTCAACCTTTAGCAGTTGGTCAATTAACAATATTTTTTTTCTTATGTTCCTGCTCTCAGCTGTTCCTATTGTTTGCTGACGGTAAAAAATAAAGTAGCATTTAGCACTTATGTATATATTTTTTTTGTTTATTCAATTAAGATATTTTTCAGGGTTTTAACATTTATTCTTTAATTCATTTTTATGCAACCAATACATAATAAATTGTAATTTGTATCGGTATCTGTTAGTACTGAAGGCTGCAACAATATCGTATCGGAAGGTAAAATGTTGTATCATGAATAACTATAACCTAGTTATAACATGCAATATCAATAATATCGAAAGAAATAGGTTTCTTTGAAAAAAAGTTTCTTTGACTTCCGGATTACAAGGCACGTTAAGCAAAACTAAACTTTTGAAAACAAACTTTATTAAACTCTTTCACAATAATTCTATATTTTAACACACAAAACAATGAACACACAATTTCGGTCCATTCGTCTGGATTTTAAGTGTGGTATTTGAACCTTACACAGATGAAGTCAACTAAAAGTCCACATGTGACCTGTTCTGACCTTCTGTAAGCCTCATTATTGTACAAAACAGACAACATTTACCATGATGCCATCACTGGCTCCAGCCGTGAGGAAAATGTTCTCCCAGTGGGACGGCACGCCATCGTCTCTTTGCTCGATATACGCAGCCACGTCTTTGCGGATGCAGTCTACGCCTGGGCTTGCGCTGTACGACCCTGGAGAGAAACACACGTCAGCGCTCAAAACAGAAAGCACTTACTGCAGCGAAAAACCAGTGAATAGAACTGAATGTGGTGGGACGGTTCCATTGTTCTCCAGCTTCCTGAAAAGAGCAGATTGGCAACAGCAGGGCATCTGTTTACCACTCACTGTGTGTGTGTGTGTGTGTGTGTGTGTGTGTGTGTGTGTGTGTGTGTGTGTGTGTGTGTGTGTGTGTGTGTGTGTGTGTATGTGTGCGCGCTAAACCTAAGCCAGATTTTGTTCAACCAATGAACACACACACACACACACACACTGTCAGCGAGCAGTGGGCAGTCAACAGATCAGGTACAGTGGGTTGCCAATGCCACCCATCCCCTGAAATACGAAATTGTCCCGTATTTGAGATTGAAACTGAGCGTCCCGTTTTGAATCGATACGGGACGGGTTTTGTTCCGGATTTTTGCTTTTTTTAAAGCCGTATTCCATGCAAATTATTCTTTATGCCTTTTATGAAGATTCTCCTTTCCCACGTTTGATTGGGTGATAAGCAATGTCAGCGTTAGTCTTTTAAACTGTCCAGTGAGGAGGGCGGGTCTGCAAAGTGTTTAGTCAGATACATAACCATTACTTTATTACATGAAACATTATTATATACAACATAATGCCCATGTGTAAGTGGAATAAAATTGTAAATTGCAACTCTCTATATTTTTAAATTACAAATAGGCTATATAAACACTTTTTAGCTATTCTATGGATGCGCTATTTCCATGTCAATACTGCAAAAAATGACAAATATTTGAGCCACCCTATTAAAATACCATTACTATTAGAGAAGTCTGTTGAGTTGTAGAAGAGAAAGACTGACTGCATTTCAATTTAAATAATTTGAATGTCTCATATTTCAAATAGTGATCACTGTATGTAAAGGGTTGTTCGTGGCCCCGCCCTGCAGCCCCGCCCCTAGAAGCTACAGTATGCGTCCCTTATTTATCGGTATTAACAGTGGTAACCCTAGTTTTGGAGCGTGTCGGTCCAGGATTTGAACCTGCCACCTTAGTGTTGCGAGTTTGACTCTGTGACGGGTGAAGACGGTGAAAGAGCGGCACAAACCGAGGCTGTGTCCCCCGCAGCCGTCTAGGATGCGCCGCGCCCTCCACTTAGCGTCCTCGGGGAAGGCGGAGCTGGCCATCAGCTCAGGAAACGTGCAGAGCGCCACCACCTGCACAGACACAAATGAATGCAGTGTAACCTCCTCTTTTATTAAGATTTGTCGTTTTATTTTTCATAGGCCTGATAGTGTAAAGTAGACATTCAGCTTTACACTTATTTATGACTCGGATTACTGTACATTCACAGATCAAAATGTACAATTTTCTCAACATAGATCTCAACTACTGTATTTTTCTGACTTTAGGACACATCGTTTCTTAAAACCCAACGATTGGTAAATATTGAGCTGTAAATGTGCTTATGGGTGGTGGATATTGGGAAACAATAGATTTTTTTAACCCTCTCCCCACAAATAATCGAAAAATAATTGATAGCTGCAAACCCTATATTAATATTACAATTAATATCAATTTCCCAGACGTTTTCACATAAAGCATACTTCTAGCCCTGATCTTTAAGGCACGTCCATTCTAAACATTTTTTTAGGTTTTTAAGTGCGCCTTAAGCACATTTCTGTTATGTGACCCAGCTTCATTCTTTCTTCTTATGCAGACATTTTTTTTTTTTTGCAATATTGACTTAAAAGGTCACTTTCCCAAAAAGAATCTACTTTTTGTTGAATTGTAATTCAAATTTTTTGAGTAGTTTCTTTTATTCCCATTCAGCTAAAATCAAGTTTTTCTCTGCAAATCTATCTGTATAATGCCAGAATTATTTCTGCAGTCTAGCACTTGTTCTTTTTTTCCTAAATTTGAAAACCAAAAAAAAAACGTTTAAAATGAGTGTAATGCACAACTCCATCATATGTTGGGTTGGTCTGTAAGAGACGGGTATGTTGAAGTGTTTGTGTGTTTAGTGACCTGTCGGAGGAAGGTGATGGGCTGCTGGCCCGTGGCGTGAGCGTCACCGATGTTGGCTTTGATGACTTCACTGAATGGTTTCACAGCCCCCTGTAAAAGAACACGCGAAGACTTGGATATGCTGCAAACATTCAAATTCAAAATGTATTTGTCACATACAAATTATGCATGGTACAACAGAACCAGTGTTTTTGATCGTCCCAGCATTTAAACATGGGGATGGGAGAGATACAACAAAATGTGCAAAGGGAGAAATACAATAAAAAGAAAAAAAAATAGAAACACAATAAAAAGATATGAAGATGAAATATTAAAAAAATACAAAATTTCCAATATAAAAAAAAATACAATTTCAGAACAGTAGAAGTGAGTAGAACACAAAAATGTACAAAAAGTGACTCCAGAAAGGTTTAAAGTGTCCGGTTTAAGGTGTCTAAAAGAGATGACTAGTTAATGTTAAAGGAAGTAATCTGAAGGAAAACACGTGAAACATCACGGGAACTGTTATTATAGAATTAGAATAGAATAGAATGCCTTTATTGTCATTGCGACACATGGTTACAACTCCGTTTGGTGCAATAAAGTAAAAACACACAAAATAAAAATGTAAAATAAAAAGTGCATCGTGTAAGATAAAATATAAATAATATATCTAGTATAAAGTATATAAAATCAGTATAAAGAAAACTCCAAATGTTTTCAATAAAACAAATAATATGTTTCAAATTGACATATTAACAGTAAACAATAAACAGAGTAAACAATCAACAGAGTAAACAGTAATATAGAAAAGCAAACTTTGCTAATTGCACGGAGGGAATAAAGTGGCATGTGCCAGTGGTGTATTGCACAGGTAGAAAGTGACTTTCAGTGCAGTGTCAGTGATCTAGGTTGACTTGGTGTTCAGAGTGTGGATAGCTCTGGGAAAAAAAACTGTCCCTGAGTCCGCTGGTCCGGGTTTTGCTATTCATGTGTACGACTTCAGGATTTGGAACAATCCTTACGCCTCTAAATATCGTTCATCCTTACACATCCTTAAGGTGATTTTAGGTTCAGGTAGTGAACACACTCCAGAAGCATGAAAAAGTCCGTTAGGGATCGCAACCTTGTCGAAGGTCTTGCAAACATCCCCTCGTGGATAAAATTAGAGCTTTCCTCTACCTCAAGCCTAAAGTCGCTTCTGATGATGTCAAGAGCAAGTGACACTATGGACACACTGTCCCTTTAGCCAGTGGTCGTTAAGGTCAAGTGATGACCACGCTAAACGAGGGGCCACCCTGTCAGAGACCCCGAGACATCCACTCTCAGCTAAAATTAGAGCTCTCCTCTTCCTCAGCGCTCGTCTGTCATCGCTGATCAGGCAAGTGATGACAAACTTCCTGCTAATGGGAGAGTTAGATAACATTACTGCTGAACGGTCGCCTTTGACACTCGCTGCTTTTACATGAAGCCAGCCTGTCGTTTATCGAGAGTTATTTAAAAAGATCTCACATTCTTATGTTTAAGGTTAAAACAAATTGTTGCCGGAAAATACAAAAGGTGTCTAGAAGCGGAGTAAATACAAAAGGTGTCTAGAAGCGGAGTAAAATTGTGGAATAATTTAAGGGAAGAGGTAAAGCAATGTACTAACCTAAAACATGTCAAACATAATAATAAAAAGAACATTCATTTGAACTACATTAAAAACGCGGAATAATTAAAAAAAAATGTTGTTAAATTTTGTCATAGGTTTATTTTATGTCAAAGGTTTAAGTTAATTTATGATGTTGCTGTGGATATAGTCTTCATGTGTTAAAGTGGAATATAAAAGGGGTTAGGACTAGATAAGTTCTACTCACTTTCAAACATGTATTATGGAAATGAACGAGATGATTGTAATATTATTGTTATTATTGTTATTATGTATGTATGTTTTATGTTGTTATTATTTGTTATGTATACATGTTTGTTTGAATAAATACATTAAAAAACGTTAGCTGAGAAATGACAGGAATACATGTGAATTGTTGACTATGTAAGAAATGTGTGTTTTCACAAAACAACTCTTGTTAAGCAAGCAGTGCTGGTTTGAGTTGTGTGCGGGAGACTGGGAAGAAATGACCTGGTTATACTCAAGGAAAAATTGACCTGAACATTGTGATAGTGGGGGGAATTTAAATTCAAATTGCATTTGTCACATACACAATACGTAACATACATACGCAACAACGTGAAGTGAAATGTATTTTGCAATCATCCCATATATTAGATATACAATTAGATAACAGATAAGACAATTAGATAAGAGATAAAAGCTAAAAATAAGAGATTTTAGAGATAAGATAAAAAATGAATAAAATATAAAAGATAGAATTACAATAAGGGTAAAAAATACAAAATACAGAAAGTGACTCAACTGATCCAGTAATGTTTAAAGTGATTAAGACGTGATTAAGATCCCCGAGATCTGACACCAGGCTTTTGTTTTAGGTGTGAAGCATTGATTAAAGTGAGTGGTAACTACCTTCAATAATGACCGTTTACAAATTTAATAGCCTTAATTTCGCAATGACTAAACACCGAGTTGCTTCTGAATGCATCAGTAGATTTTGTAGGATGAATGATGGATGGAAGACTCTAAAAGACACGAATCAATCTCACCTCATCGAGGCATTTCTCGATTTCTCCGGCTTTGATCACGATCGGTCCCCGGACGGCGTATTCCACCGCCTTTACGTGCGGGTTCAGCGTCTCCATAGTTAAAGTCCTTTCCCGCCTCTTTCCGTTCAGAAGACCGGCGGCCACCGTCGCCTCAGCGGTGCTGAAGCGCATCAGACCGGGCTTCTCCGCGGGCGGACCCTGGCTCTTGTGTCGGACTCCGGCCAGGCTCAGCAGGGATGTGACCGGGCAGAGCTGATCCAAAGGTCCGGTAAGGAGCGAGCGAGCTGCCGCCGAGCGCAAACGATACATGCCGCTGAGGTGAAGAAGACGAGCCCTTTCAAAAATCCCAATTACGGGCTTGAAGAACAGCGTGTTATGTCTGGAACACCGTGCCGACCTGACTAGCGATAAAAAAGGTTTCAACTCAAAAACACAAAATAAAACCGCTTGAATGGAAAAAGTCAACCGGCATATTCGAGCGTTACCTCAGACTGACGGTGTCTCAGCCTCTTCGCTCGGTTACTGGTTAGTCAAACGCTCGCCAATCTCTAGTCTCTCCTGAGCGAGCGCGTCTCAACGTGTACTATGGGTGTTGTAGTTTTTACGGTCATGTTCCTGCGTCCTCTATTGGACGTATCTGCCCTAAAAAACTACAACTCCCAGACGAAGTGCACTCGAAGGGCTGAGTCTCAGACGACTGTCACAACCCGCAAGAATTTCATCAGAACATAGGAAACCACAAAATAAACATTTATATTAGGCCAACATTTTAAACGTGTTTATATCGAACGAAATTACCATAGTTATTAACTCAGAGATAGTTATTATAAAATAGTGTGGCAAAATCGTTGCTAAACGTCTATCGGGCAATTTCAAATATTTAGTGTGGACAAAACTAAGAAAGTAAAATTAACAAATCATTAATAAATTCCGATTACACAAATTAATATTGAATGCTTTTTTTTACGGATGTTGCATTTCAAGTTTGATGAAATGCTGCCCTCTGTCGGCGGACAGGCGTTTAACGCGTTTGTGTGTGTCCAGCAGAGTTTGAACAGGTTTCTGCTCGGTTTATGATTGCTGTTTTAACGTGCAAAAGTATTGTGTAGAGCAAAACCGCGCCGCTTGTTTCATCCGAACAGAAGCAGCCATGGGTGGAAACACATTTTGGCCGGTTTCCGGCTGTGTGAGTTTCAAAAGGCAGTGTTTTTTCTAACAATAACCTATTTTGCATATGAAGAGAACATGTGATTCCCACAGCCCAACAAAGAGCATCAACTTACGCATGCATTTTATTCTGTTCGTTTTGAAATCTTAATCAAATGCATGTACATTGCAGCATATGTAAACTATATTTTTGAGTAGTCAAAGTCAACTTTAGTCAATGCTGCTGCTATATGCAAATTTCAAAGCCGCAGCATTTTATTTTAAATTGAATGACTTTATTTACACTCTAAAAGAATGTACAACGTGACATTGACTAATATAATAGTCGTGAAACTACTAAACTACACAAGAGTTAATTGATTGTTAATTGAAGTTGAACTGATTTTTTCCAGCGTAAAAAATCAAGAAAGCGTTCATTGTGCATTTGATTTTAATGGTTTTATTTATTTCCTTACGTACTGTTATTGTTTCTTAATTCCGTATGCATTTGTTCGATTTGATGTGTTTGTGTTTTCTGTAGTGTATTTGTCAGTCGGAGAGAAAGGTTTGTTCGATTCTCGTATATGTAAAACAGGAATTGACAATGACGTTTACTTTGACTTTTATTTTCCGGTATTTTTCGATAAAGAAAAAGAACTATATAAAGCAGCAAATGCTGTATTCATTGTTCCTCGCCCACGTGACAACTGTATTGCACTGCGCATGTGAGATGAATGCTGCGCGCATATGAGGAAGTGCTACTACATGTGTATGTGAAAATACACGGAATTGAAGTTTATCCGAGTTCGATCTTTCAAAGCTTCTCGTGTGCGTCTCGAACATGAATATTCCCGCTGGAGTGAAAAGCGTCCCTTCTTTCCGGGCGGTTACCCGACCGCGGATGCGCAGTGGCTGCACTGGGTCACGTGACATGTTCAGGGACGCTGTGGTGATGGATCGCGCATGCGCCGTGCCCGCGGCGAGTGTGACGGTTTATTGGATTGTCCGTGTGTGCGCGATCAGCTGCACTTCTCGCTGTGTGTTCGCGGAGCAGGAAGTTTTGTTCTGCGTTCGGTTTTTTGGATAGTTTCGCTCTTCGCCGATGCAAATATGTCTACGAATAAAGTGAAGAAAGTGAAAATGGCCACCAAATCATGCCCTCAGTGCGACCAACAGGTGAGGTTTTGTTTGCAGACGAATAACGAAGATTTGCTGTTTACACAAAGTTCGTTGCTCGTTCGGTATTTGATGAAGCCCCGGTTTATAATATTTTGATTTTTGGACGCACGATAGCTGCACATAAGTCGCCCCGTGGGATGTGTTTCGAAATCGCGTTTTTTTGGGGCTTTTTGTTAAATTTGTTAAATTATCTCATGTTGCTCATAAGATTACTTAATTCAATCGTGTTCAAAATAGCTTTTTTCAAAGTGTTCAGTGTGTAAAGGCTGTTTGTACTGTATCATATTACTATTTTTCAATACTGTATCATAATATTACTATTTTACAATACTGTGTCATACTTCGCTTACACAACAGTAAAGCATTATATGAATAATCATCTTGATTAAATCTCTTCATAAAAACGATTGATATAAACGTTTTGAGAAACCCTTTCATGCCTAACTGATCAAACAATCACATGATATAATTAAAATGCATTGTAATTAATGCAGTGATATTAACGTTGGTCATAATGACGATGAATGCTGGGTGGAAAAAGCTGCTTAAAATAAAGGATATCTTCTAAGCTGTGAATATATAATCACACTAGAACAATTTACTTTTGCCGATGTTTATTTTAACCCTTGAACTAGAAGGAATTGTGCCACTGTGAGTCATTCAATATAAATGCAAGTTGCTAATGCGTATTTAGTTGCGTAATTGGATATATTTTCAAAGGAGCAGCATGTATGAAACCTCAGTCCAACAATTGTTTATTTTTTTGTTTCATTTCTTTGTCTAAAGCAGAATAAGTTTTTTTCTTGTAAAAATAGTTTTTTTTTTTTTAAGAAGTGTTATTTTGAATTTACCAACCACTTTTTAACCAAAAATGGTCGCTTCAAATAAGACAGAGCAGCATTTATACGGCGTTTTAACCCTGGTTCAGTTTGTCGGTGTCCATTTTCTCCACCTAAAGGCAAACGGCATTAATATTGTTCCACTCGTCTGAGATTCGTTCAATGTTTCAGCGTCTGTGTCTCTTCTAGATTCCCGTGGCTTGTAAATCCTGTCCTTGTGGTTACGTCTTCATCAGCCGAAAGCTTCTTAATGCTAAACTGAATGAAAGAGCAGCTCCAGGATTGGGTAAACTCTGCCGTTTTTTTTTCTTTTCTTTTTTTACTGCATTCTGTGGCATTTACATTTCCAGTTTCCGTGTTTGCCAGTTGAAAGTTGTGATGTGACTTTATAATACAGAACAGTCATGCGTGACACTGCCTTTTGAATATCAAATTGAATATCGGAGCGTGTTGAAATTTTGTCTAATGTTGACTACATTACCCAGTATATACTGTATATACATTTGAAAATATTATATGTTTTTGTATAAATACTATTGTAATCATGTATACATCTTAAAATGACAACTGAATCTCCAAACCAATTTAAACACGTACACATTTTTACGTATATTCATGCTTGCCAGATCACTTTTATACATTTTATCATGTAATATTTATAGGCCTTAACACTGCACGTTTAGCCCATGTTTTGCGCCTCTTCAAACTTTGCAGATGATGTTTGGCCTGTGTGTGTGTGTGTGTGTGTGTGTGTGTGTGTGTGTGTGTGTGTGTGTGAGACAGTTTGACCCGTGAGTGAAGATAAGTAAGTTTTTTGTGTTATATAGGATGCAGTGAGAAAGCAGAAGGAAGTGCTGCACTGATGGCTGTGTGTGTGAGCCAGTGATGGGGGGATGGGCAGACTCATTCCTGTTCTCCACCCCCTCCCAACCGACTCTCTTATTATCTAAAAACTAGTATTTCACTAGACGCCATCTTACCATTCATTCACGTGTTCCAGTGATGTGCCATCAGTGGAAATTAACGGATGTCGTCACAATCTGCCCGAATTCTTTTGTTTGCATGATTAATGGAGGAAAGTGAAATGGGATTTAAAGTTGAAGCCAGAGAAAACGAAACAATGAGTTGCATAAGACACTGAGAAATCCGATTGGTTTGTGGTGATCTTGTTACAGCGCAGGATTATTCCAGTTGCACCAGTCGAGTCTGTGTCTGTGTGTCAAATTGAACATTTCTAGCTGTACACTCGAAATACTGCATTCAGCCGCCAGTGTCTGACTGAAATGCTCATTCTCAACGTGTTCGGTACAGAAATATTCTCAGTATTTCTGGAATTACTGAATTATTTATGGCATTGTGTAAAGCCAAAGATATTGAGATAGTATAGAAAGATAGTATAAATAAAACTTACTGTATGTAAATATGTATGTATTTAAGAATAAGAAAACCTTTATATGACAATGAGGAATCCAGTAGATTTTAAGTAGACAATGAGAAATGTACATTTTGTAGCAGCCACAATGGTAAACAATAAATAAAGATAGAAAATATGAATGGAAAAATATTGCATAGTGTTTGATTGTAAATGTATTTGCATTATACGTATTTTACAAGTTAATATAAACGTATGTATAGATGTATTTGTCTGTGTGTGCGTGTCATACTTATGTACACATAATAATTCTCACTTCTCCAAATGTGTAGTTGTTAAGAAAGCCCTTCTCACACGGTTCTTGTAACATGAGGTTTTAATTGCAGACTGGGTCTCCAAACCTGTATGAAGGAAGTCTCTTTAAGTGTTTCGCTTTCACTCTGCCGTCTCGGAGCAGACGTTATTACCATTCAGGCCGTGCGAACGACTAAACGACAAGAGCCGTTGCTATTGGTGAAGTAAATGAAGAACAGAGGAGCTTTCTGGAACTCTGCGGGCTTCACGCGTGTGCTTTTCACGTGCTTTCCATTGATCTGTGATTGTTTCTGGAACAGAGCTGTTCTTGTTAGCGCAGGTTATCGGCAGACTGTTGGATTCCCGGGTTAATGTGCAGCCACACAGCAGCGTGATGAAGGCAGGAAGCTCGGCAGACAGAGATCTTGAGATTCTGCGGTGGTGAAACTCTGAATAAACGTGATGCACATGAGGCTGTGCCATGTCGAACACGGCCTCGGTTCACCAAGCCATTCATTCAGTTGCTTTGGGTTTAATGAACCGAGGTAAACGCTTCAGAAGGTTCAATGTTGATCCATTCAGACCGGGAACAACTTTTGATTCGGTTTCATTGTCTTTTCACCCGCAGCTGCTGATGCACATACGATGTGGAAGAAGGTAGAGAAGAGGGAGATATCATTGAGAAATATGGCGTTTT
>CM051504.1:8565026-8583580 GCA_028031935.1 Paedocypris micromegethes
TTTTTTTTTCTTTCTTTTTTTGAGAAGATCATTGTTGAGTAGAAAATAAAAGATTTTTCCAATACAGTACACGTTTATTGCATCTGAAGGACGAGTGCGTAGGAAAGTCAATGGAAAAGTACAGACCAAAGCAAACTGTGTGTGTGTGTGTGTGTGTGTTAAATGTCCCGTTAAAGCTTTGGCACGTGTCGTTTCCTCAATTTCTGCTGCACTGATTCATTAATGATTCATTCACTATGAGTGATTCTTCATAATGGCTTGTGAACTGCACGTTCGCTCTGAACGTGACTCCTTTACATCCTGTTGCCTTCCCAAAGAGGGAAAGAGCAATTTTGAGAGCAAAAAAGAACAAAGTCCTGACTCAAACTCGACAGAACTTTAAGGGAAAAAAATTACAAGCAATAAGAAAAAATTATGTTTTGGATTCCCACAGGTTTACGTTGCCGTAGCTTTTTGTATTTAATCAGAAAAGAGATTTGGTTAGGTTCAGGAATAGATTCATCTAATCTAATCCTATCTTTGCAAAGTGGGAAAGAGCAATTTCATGTGTTTGAAACCATTAAAATTCTTTCTTAAAAACCTTTAACATGACTGAATCATTAGACCGACGTTAATTTTCTGCGCTCGAACTCTACAAACTTTGAGCAAAAGAAAAAAATTCTAAGCAATAAGAAAAATAATGTTTTGGAATCACACAGGTTTATGTAGCTTTTTGTATTGAATCAGAGAAGAATTTGTTTAGGTTCAGGAATAGATTAATTTTATTTGTTCTGAATCTTCCAGACTAAATCCATCCCACATGCAGGAAATTACAACCATGTAGTTGGAGGACGAAAGATGAATGAAAATTCAATTTTGTAAATTTACACATTAATGCAAAAAGTCTTGTTTTTGACCCACGTTGTTCATGAACCGAAATAGTCGTGAATTGAGGCAAAACTATACAAAATATACTGAATAAATCCCTTTTTTATCTTATCATGAATGCATTTGAAATCGATCAGCACACGCATGTGGAGTGAGCTAGTTTTGCTTCTTCACATTCGCTTTGCTAATGGCGTTTGCTAATGGCGAGCCCTATAAATAAGCTTCCTCTGAGAAACACAGGCCTACTTTCTTTAGTACAAGCTCTTAATCTCTGATTAAAGCCAGAGTACGACTGCACTTTTCTACTCTACTCGCTCTTAACACGATGACTGCCAAGCCACCTTCTGCTGTTTTAACCCCGCGTGTTCTGACTGTGAGATTTTTCCTGAAGATGACGGTTTTCAACGCGTGTTTCAGACAAACTGGACGACAAGAGAAGACGAACGGAGCGAATCAGAAAAGACAAGATCAACTTATCCTCTGCCAGCGACATGGAAAACAGAAGACGGTCCCGGTCCAACAGTCAGTCAGACCCCATTCGCCGAGGAAGAGGACGACCCAAAACCGTGGGACTGAAGAAGCAGGAGGAGGAAAAAGGTGATTGAAACTCTTCAAACTTGTTCTGACTCTATTTTTGGTTTTGTTTTTGTACAGTGATTTTAACATGGAGGTTTCACGTGTGTTTTTTTTTTTTTTTTTATTGAGGCAGCCATGTTGTTTTTGGTATTCAAAGCCCAACAATGGCTTGTGAAAGTCTTTATAACTAAAATAAATGGGAATTGCTTGACTAAGGTTGGAGGTGATTTGGTGAAGAACGCTGTGTTGATCTTTTCCTCCACACACGTCACACTCTTCTTTCACACTCCCCCACCAGATTTCTCCATCTTATTTGCATTTGCGTTTAGAAAAATAAACATCACCACCGATCTCAACACTCCTGCCTCAGCTTCTGACTAATCTGAGGAGGAAAAACCAGTGTGTAGTTTAGTTCAACAGTTTAACGCTTAAAAAGAGAAGTTGCGAAACGGGCTTCTAAAACTGTTAATTTACTCAACCACAAGAAGTTCTGAGAGAAGTTGAAAAAAACAACAGCCTGCGATTGTGTTTTATTAAGGGATGATATTATTTCGATGTTATAACAAACTACAGATCCCATAATGCCGCTTTTGCGATCTAAAACGTATATTTAAAAATGTGTAACATTTATGCAAAAACACCTTTTTTTTATTTTTTATGCAGCATGTTCTCATTTCTCACTTGAATCATTTTGACTTGTTTTTAAGGTGGACACATCATTTTAAGTTATTTAAAGTTTATTTTTCCCCGAATCCTTTTTCTGTCTGATTTGGCCATATTTGTGTAGGTTTCGAGTTTGACACCCCGGGCTTAGAAAAACACACCAAGGCCAAAAAAGTCATTATTGTAGTAAAAATAAATGCAGTGGGTTGAAGTGCTGCAAGCTGCATTAAACCCATTTATTATAATAACTAAGCACCAAATTGTTATTACACGTTCACTCAACTTGAGGAACAAAGGAGGCCTGTGGTCTATTTTTACGCATTTATTTTTATCAATACTGAAGTTGCTCAGACAAATCGTGCCAGTTTTTTTTTTTTACAGTGAGGTAAAGTTTTTTTTTTTAATGTGTAAAAGAGAGCTATTGGCCCTCGACCATAGCCTTCACTCTATAGGTTAATGATTTATGCTCGTGGATCTTTACTTTTCAATGATTCATTATAGTTTTGTGTCCATCTGTGCAGCTTCTCATTGGTCCGTTGCAAACCTCCTGTTGCATTATAGTCCAACGCCATGGTAACAGACGGTAGATGTTTTATTAGCCCCAATGTTTGCACTGAGTTACCATCCGGGTGAACCAAAAAAAAAAAGCCTCGTTGATAATAATATCCATTGTCTCTCCTCTGTTGTAGAAAAACAGGAAAAGGAGGTGGATATTTATGCCAACCTCTCGGAAGAGAAGGCCTTTGTGTTCTCCGTGGCCTTGGCAGAGATCAACCGTAAAATCCTGGGCCAGAGGCTCATCCTGTGAAGAGCGCGTGAGTCCGGGAACGTCGAGGAAGAAGAAGCGTCCTGAAGAACTGATGTGCCGAGGTGGATCTCCCACACCGGCTCCAGCGGAACCTTCACGGGACCAACATCTGGTGCCGGAATCTGACTTTTTATTGACTCTTTTACGGAATGTATCACATTGTTCCTCTGGTAATTTTAACACGCGTGAGGTTTTTCTGCGGTACGGTGGGCCTGAGGGAGGACGTGTTGGCATCCTGGGCTCTGAATACGAGTAAATGCCCGTCTGTGGTTATTTATTATGCTTCTGCCACCTTAATTTAAGCCTGTATATTTTTTTTTTCTTGTTAGCAACTTGTATAATTTAGCCTGTATATGAATATTAAAACCAGAGGAGTTCTATTTCGTCATCTGGTGATCAGTTGTTTCGCAGTGAAGGAAACCAGGACAGATCTGACGTAATCGGTAAAAAACAGACTTTATTTTTGACACGTTGATAACTGGCAGGAATATAATGGAGCTGACAATTTTATAATGAAAATTGAAGCAACACTAAATACAGATTTTAGGGTGAAATTAGTTCCCTTTTGTCATGGTGGCCTTCAAATAGAGGTAGTGTTCTAATCGAGGTTAATGTTTAAAAACTTAATTAAAAAATCAAAGATACTAGTGACTGTTCACTGTTATGGCAGATGAAGTTTAACAATGTTGGTATAAACCACCACACACACACACACACACACACATAGAACAAACTACGGTATAAACCACCACACACACACACATAGAACAAACTACGGTATAAACCACCACACACACACACATAGAACAAACTACGGTATAAACCACCACACACACTTAGAAACACAGAACAAACTACTTCACACACATATATAGAACAAACAAATCATGCAATCAAACGTGTATATATACGGTATATATAATATATATGTTGTTAAACTATACTTTTGTGTTTCTTAAAAACCATCTATACCCTTGTGAATCACTGGTCATATGCTAAAACCGAATTGTTCAATAACAACTATATATTATTCTAATATAATTATATATAATGTAAAATAATAATTTGAATATTAAAGAGGGCAGATGATAATGTGAACTTGTGTGAGGAGTTGTGTGGATCAAGGTGGATGAAGGTGGTTGCTGAGGATTGTTTTCTTCCGTTTCCCTGGAGACGGTTGATCATCACCCAGCAACCGCTCCGACTCGTCCCAAGCCACATCTCCGCTTCCAAAGGCCACGATTGACAATCATTCACGATAGAAACCAGCCATGGGGTTATTTTTAGTACGATTTTCAAAATGTCATTTTAGATTCATATTTAGCCCTAACCCATTTGTTGTCCATTAGATTTGTTTGCACATTTTCTGTTATTGTTATAAACGTTTTCATTTCGAACGTGGCTCTAATAATTTGCTGGAAAACATGGGTAAAATAGAGAATAGAAAATAAAAAGTTACTTTGAAGCCGTTTGCTGCTGCAGACGTAGTCAAGAGCAACTAAGCACGAGAAAATAGTCTTATAAATCACATTAAGCAAACTCGACTCAAACATACATCTGTCTGTCGCTCGACTGTTTATCTAGTACTTGTTAGTCATGACTTGGCAAATTCATATTAGTTTTTACTTCGAAACGTCAATGTTGGATAAATAAAACCTAGAGTGAGTTTCGTGTTCGCCACTAGAGGGCAGCCCGAACACATTCTAAACGTCTCAACCTTTCAAAACGCTAGTTTAAAGAGATGGGCGGAGTGACGTCACACCACATACTGCTTTAGCGAATTGTTGACTGCTTCGATTTTCTATTTTAAGTATTAAACTGCATTTATATTATATATAGTGTGTCGTTTATATACATTTAAAAATGAAAAATACTTTTGAAAGATGAAATATCAAAATAAATTGGTTTTTAATTCCATCGAAATAATTGGTGATGATCATTATAATTGTTTCTATGGAATTAAAGAACTATGAAATCAAAGAACTATTTATTTTGATACTTCATTTATTATTATAAATAATAATTAAGTTTCGTATATTCTAATTTAAGTATTAAACTGCATTGTTATATACATAGTGTGTTGTTTGTATACATTTAAAAATGAAAAAATCTATATAAATAGTTAAAAGAAAATAAATAGTTCTTTTATTCCATATAACTAATAAGTGATAATTATCATTATCAAAATTAAAAAAACTGTTTAATCTGATACTTCATTTATTATTATAAATAGTTCTTTAATTCTATGGAATTAATTAGTGATACAATGTCAATTCACAATCTAGATACTTCCTGTCTAAAATTAGGGCCAGAAAATGTTTCGCGTTATTATCTAACCCCTTTGCACGTTTTGAGTTTCTTCTTCAGCTTTGGACCTTTCTGTCTGTCTGACTTAGTCATTCTGACCAAACTCAAAATAACATCAAGTTTCGTATCAAACTGTAAATCATGAGCTGGGGACTTTTCAACTCTGAGGGCTTTGGATCTTTTCAGAGGGGTTCTGTGGTGGTCTTATGTGTTACAATGTCTGGAAAAAAATGACCCTGGGCTCTTCTTAACCCGGACGAGTCGGACTTTCTCAAATTCTTTATCAGAAAAAGCCGAAGATGGATTCATGGCATGACATCACCTCCCTCAAAAGTTCAAGTTCAAGTTCTGAGCATTTGTAAGGCGCTTTTCACAGTTTTAACAGTCTCATAGGTCACGTGTGAATATGTAAGAGGATTGTTGCTTTTTATTAAGTAAATAAAAAATTAAGTAAATGGCTGTGATTATCACTAAGACTATAAGACAAAGACAAAAACCAAGACCAGTGAGTAAGCACATATGCACATATGTAAAAAAAAAAAAAAACCTCTCTAATGAATAAAAAACCCTGTGGAGAACCCGGTTCACTGGTGGCAGTCTCCTCTGGCATTCTAACACTACAAAATCAATTGGTTGGTCTGCGCCATTTTAATGATGGTTCTGAAAGATGTTTCCCTCCTCAGTGGGGAAAGAGGCGTCATCAGGTCTACAGAGGTCCAGGAGGCATCATAGAGAAGATGAACCCGTTGTACGGCACTCGGCGCTCAGGAGAGGAGTGAAACACAAAAAACAAAGCAATTAGAAATACATAATTAAAGATTTTGACAGTTTTAGGAGGTGCAGGTGTGATTTGGTTCCGAGCACTAAACTAGGCAGCCTTTCTCTACGATTATAATAACTTATTCTGTAAGTTACTAAAACAGGTCAATATATGCTTTGTTGAAGAGATGCGTCTTCAGTCTAGACTTAAGTTGACTCGCTGATTGTGAGTCTCGAATTGGACTAGGCAGAGCATTCCATATTTGCTAAGTATGCAAAGAATCTTCCTCCCTTATAGATTATAGTAAGTGTAAGGACACGTGTTCTCATTCACGAACCAATCAGGGAGGGAGAACTTTAGCCGGTCCTGTAGCATCCCCGTCTCATCCCGGCTGAGGGGGGGGACCGCGGACCCCTGTGGGGGACCTTTCCAAAACAATAAGACAAATCTTTGCCCTAATAATAAAACGGGACACCCACATTTCCCACATACTCCTCCTAATCTCAGGCAGCTGTTATCTGTGAGTAGGAAGTGCTTTCCGGGCCCTGCTATCAGGAGGGGCACGTACCCAGTAAACAGACGTGATAAGATGTGGTCTACACTATAGAATGTTCTGAGAAGTCTAGTCTTTGTGTTGTGGCTTCTCTTTCTGATGAACCCAGAGTCCTGGAGAAGGTTTTTCCTCATGGGGACGTCGTCTCTCAACAGATCGATGCTTCTCAGCTCCGGCGGCGTTACTGTGTCTGATTACGTTCGCAAATTCACGGTGAGGTTCCTGTTGTGTGTGAAAATATCATATAGAAATGCTAAAATATTGAATTGTGTCATTGTTAGCCAAAAATTATTTTTATGTGTGTGTTTTTATGCTTTTGTCGTCATGCTCAGCCAATTTTTTTGCCTGCACGATTCACTTTTTCTGATAAGACGGAGCAAGACGCTGATCTTGAGAAAAAAGCTTTAAGAAAGGTTCAAGTTTTCGATTTTATTTCTGTCGCTTTCTTAAACCAGCCCGATCACCTTCACAATAGCTCTGGAATATGTAGTACTTTAATTCCTCACTAAAAGGATATTTTTTGTCTAATTGTACGCGCCGTTTTATTTCAAGTAGCTGCTTTTGTGCCGAGGAATCTGAACTTTAACAAAGAGGCGAAGGGTTTCTATTTCAGGGGATGTGTGATTGCTTTAATTGCTTTCATTACTGCAGAACAAGCAGATTCTCGCTCGTCTGATTGATTTGTTTGAGGTTTTATGTTAAATTGCCCCAGGAACGTTGAATAAAATTTCTGCTTAACACCAGGACACTTAAATGATTGATAAGCTGTTAATTTTGCACAGTCTTTTTAAGTTAAACTCTAAAAAGTTGAGTGAACTTCAAAGGAGCGAGTAAAGTGTGTGTGAGTTACTCTGCTTAAGACGAGTTAATTCAACAATACACAAGTTAATCCCGAGGTCAAGAAGCCGAAAGGTAAAATTCTAAGGTTATTTTTCATTTGTTCAATTTTAAAGTATTTACTAGCTATTTTTTCAACTTTTCTTTTTACTGTTGGAAAAAAATAAGTACGTATTTAACAACTCAGAAACGTCTGAGTTTGCTCGACTACATCAAAGAAGGAAACTTAGAACTCAAATTTGATCTGACAAACTGCACAGTCTAGTTTTGCAAACAGCATAAAATCGAACAAACTACAGCCTGTGAAACAACAGATAACGGGCAAAGTAACCGAAAAAAAAAAAGGCAGAATTCTAAAACTGTTAAGTGCTAAAAGCTGAGAAGAGACAAAAGAGTCAATATTCCCTTCAGGGGCAACAAGGCCAAACACACACACACACACACACACACACAGACGTCCATTAGCACCTCAGAACACAAACATTGACTTCACTTCATGAATTTCGAAATACAGTTTTAGTTGGTTCTGGCCAAAAATTGCCAATCTTTTGAATGTCTGAGTTTAGAGTTGAAGATTTATAGCCGAGGCTTTAGGCATGATTTTATATATTTATAGGCGTTTTGCTCAAGTGGATTGTGTTTCTGCAGAAGCAAGAACACAGGCTCCTGAGTAGATGACCAGCACACAACTGTCCGGCCATTTAGACTCAGACGTATCCTCTAGTGTGTTTGTGTGACATTTTGAATAAATATCAACGAGGTTATAATATATTTAACAGTGTTGATAGTTTCTTGGTCAGTGCCAGGCAGATATTCTTTCCCAGTGATGTGAAGTATCTGAGCGGCTCTGTTGTCCCGGGCCGGACGTGGAGCTGCACTTGTGATAGCAGATTCTTCATTGTGTGGCTGTGATCCCAGATCTCCATCACTCCCATATTGCGTAACATCGATGTGCCGGCTTGGGTTTTGTTATTCATAACCGCAGAACGGCATATCTTATACGACATAATTAGACAACATGCCTGGTTTGGAAATTTGCCCAAAGGACAATAGGACTTTGTGATGGATTATTAGAAAACGGATGAATAAAGAGAGAGAATTCCTGATAGACACAACACTCGACTTGCATCAGTGTTTCCGGATTAGCAAAGTTTGTTGTGACTCAAAAGGTTTTTTTTATCTGTTTTTTTACTGGTTTTAACGCTTTATAGTAATGTGAATAGTAATATAAATAGAATAGTAAAGTGGAAAGTGAAATATGACATATTAAAGCAGCAATTTTCATTAGTTGCAACTGTAAACATAAGAATTTCCTCTCATTTGTAGAGTTTTATAACTTGTCGCAGTGTTTCAATTATGAGAGGTTGAGAGAAAGAAGGCAAACAGGAGAAGCCGACAAAAAGATAAACCTGAGAGGTTAAGAAAAGAGAGAGAAGGACAGCCAGAGAAATGGAAAAAAAGAGAAGAGTGGAGAAAAGTGCAAATAACAGTTAGAGAAATAAGAAACGGAGAGATGAAGAGAATGTGGGCAAAAGAAAAAGAGAGATGGAGAGAAAGAGACAGACCATAGTTGTTGAGAAAAAGAAAGAAAGTCAGTCATAGAAATGGAAAAAAGAAATGTGGAGAAAAGTGCAAGAGACAGTGAGAGAAATAAGAGAGCGATGAAGAGATTGTGGACAAAAGAGGAAAAATATAAAAACATACAGTCAGACAGGCAAACAAAGAGACCGAGTGAGAGGAAGAGAAGTTATAAAAAAAGAGGAGAAGATAAAGAGAGATAAGAAACAAAAGACATAAAGATTATTTTAATTGAAAGTGCATTAATCCCTCCGTTGGGAAATTCTTCTCTGCGTTTAACAAACTCGAGGAGTTTCACACTTAGTTACAGACAAAGCCGTAGGGGACTTTGAACCAGCAACTTCTCGGACACAAAGTCAAATTCTCTACCACTGAATCCCAACTGCCCCTAAGATAGAGAGATCATCAAAAAGAGGAGAAGACAGAGAGAGCAGAATCAAACAAACAGAGAGTGTGGAAGAGAGACAGTGTCGGACAGTTGTAACGTATCATTCATCTTCATGCCAGTGTCTACGGGGGTTTATTTTTACTGAAAGTGTCAATGTCAACCTGTGT
The DNA here is from genome assembly GCA_028031935.1 of Paedocypris micromegethes. Taxonomy (NCBI): domain Eukaryota; kingdom Metazoa; phylum Chordata; class Actinopteri; order Cypriniformes; genus Paedocypris; species Paedocypris micromegethes. Next base: position 8,574,531 of record CM051504.1, read on the forward strand.
GGGTCCAGTCTGAAGAACATCTCAGCTCCTTGTTTTGACGTGGCTTTGAAGTCTCGGGAAGCAAACACCCTCAATGAGCTGAAATAAACGCGTGAGCAGAACTCTGAAAAGCCAGGCCTTCCTAATTTCCTTCCACGTGTAATGAAGGAGCGTTTGAAGAGGTCATTCCCTGCGTGCCCACCTGTCAGCGCCGCACGCCGAGGAGAATTCAAATGCTCTGCTGACGTCAAGAAAACACTGGAACCTGCCACTGCTGGGTCACATGTGAAGGCCTTGCCGTGCAGAGAGAGAAGGGGGCAGATGGAAAAGAGAAAGAGAGCGAGGAGGTAGAGAAAAAGAGATAATGAAGGGTTGAACAATCAGGAGCCAAAAGAGAGGGAGAGAGGAAACAATAAAAAGAGAGAGAGAGGGAGACAGGAGAGTGGTTGAAAGGCAGAAAGAAAAGAGAGAGGACATAGAGAGGAAAAGAGAAAAAGAAAGAGAGGGAGGGTGAGACAGAAAGGATAGAGAGCACGGAGATAGAGTGGAAAAGAGATAAAGAAATCTGAAGGATCAAGAGGCAAAAAGAGAGAACTACACAGACACAGAGGGAGAGAGAGAGGAAAAGAGATTAAAAAAGAGATTGAAAGAGAGAATTTGAGGTACAACTACAGAGAGAGAGAGAGAGAGAGAATAGATGAAGAGAACTTGAAGGAGAACTACACACAGACAGAGAGAGGAGAGAGATAGAGAGGAAACAAGATTTAAAAAAAGTGATTGAGAGAAAGAATTTGAGCTACAACTACAGAGAGAAAGAGAGAAAAAATATATAAAGAAAGAGAGAGAGAACCTGAGGAAAACAGAGAGAGTGAGAGAGGAAAATAGATTAAAAAAGAGATTAAGAGAGAGAATTTGAGGTACAACTACAGAGAGAGAGAGAGAGAGAGAGAGAGAGAGAGAGAGAGAGAGAGAGAGAGAGGAGAGATAGAGAGGGAAAGACATTTCAAAAAGTGATTGAGAGAGTAGACTTGAGGTAGAACTAGAAAGAGTGAGAGAGAGAGAGAGAGGGAGGGAGGGGAGGAAAGAAGTGGAGTGATAAGATACCCAGCAGAGGTGTTTATTTAAGTGGTGCCATTTCTCTGGCACATTCCAACAACAACAGTTTGTCTGAGCTGCCAGTGTAGACCTCCGACCAGAATAAAGAGCCCAAGCTGGCGAGGAGAAGCCCACGTCTCCCTCCGTCCTTCACCATCTCCTCACCGCCATGAGCAAACAGGGCACACTGGCCACCTGCATCGCCAAGATGTACGAGGGCGGCAAGCTGGACAACTCTGGAGCTCCATCCGGAACGGTCAAGAAGCAAAGTCCCACCCTGCTGGGCAGCTTGAGCAACGTGGAGGTCAAGCTGAACGCTCTGGAAGGCAAGGTGGAGCGCATCGAGCAGACCCACGCCGAGGTTCTCCACAAGCTCAGCGCACTTTGTCTCGGGATGGAGTCGCTGGAGAGGAGCCTGTCTTCTCACAAGCAGGGCCTTCAAGAGTCCAGCGTGGTCCCACATGGTCCACGGGAGAACGGAAAACTCCCCCTGCTCTCTGAAGTTCGATCGCTTTGCGGGGAAACGGTGGATCTGCTTCACAACCTGAAGCAGGAGAGCCAGCAGCAGTGGAGGAAGATCGAGTGCATCCAGACCTCGCTGACCACTTTGGATAAAGTGTTGGGCTTTGTTGGAGATTCTTTTCGCAACTCTAAAGTAGTGGAGTTTATTCTCAGTGGTGTGGTGCCATGGAGGAGAGAAGGCCTTGTGGAGGTAGCAGAGGTTAGTAAACATCAACAGAATTATGACGATTAAGATCTATAAACTAGGATGAGCAAGCTTCCTCTTTTACCCGGACATGTCCTCTTTTTACGTTGTGTCTGGGGAAAGTTTTATAAATTCGCGAAAATGTCCCACGAAAATTCCCGAAATAAGTGTTTTCACGCTTCTTCAAAGGACCATTACACGTTTGCCAATCGTGATTTAAATTATAGGAGAATGGAATTACGCGTCTTGTTTTAAAAATCATTTTTTAAAGCAGCATCTCATGCGAATCATCTCACATGCTTTTTATGAAGACATCCCCTTTTCTACGTTTGCTTTGGGTGATACACGATCATCGTTATCGTCGACGTTCGTTTGATTGATCTTTGTAACTGTCTGTGAGGAGGGCGGGGCTTTATTACCTGAAACGTTATAGTTAATATGGTAATAAACAACATAATGCCCATGTAACGAAAATGAGCTAATAAATTGAAACAATTGTTCCATATTATTAGATTATCAGTCGTATAAAAACTTTTTATATTACAACTGCCCACTAATATTGCTCACTAATAGATAGATATTACAGCTGTTATTATTATATATATTGTTGAAGCTGGATTTTATAACAGAAGAGCTGATATTTAGAACAGCATTTCCTATTATTAATGAATCCATTTATCTATTTATTTATTAGAAAAGAGTCTAGGACTATTATTTTGTATTTTTTTACACATTTTTTTTTTTTTATTACATATGTTTTGCACAATCGGTGCTCCGAGAAGCCTGTCTGAATTTGTCTCAAGGCCGCGTCGGTTCTCCTCTTTTTTTGGAAATCAAAATATGTTCACCCTATAAAAACCTACACTAGGGTGAATTCTTCTCGCCAACATTCTTCTCGTTCAAAGATGAGACAGAAATGTAATATCTCCAGACTCCAGACTTCCTGTCTTCACAGTCATTCCACTCCACTGGTCAGTTTGGTGTTAGGTGTATATAGTCTGGGTTTACAGTCCATCTAACCTTTAACCAAGGTTGCTATTTTATCTGTGATGGGGGAGAACGGGCCTCATGTTTCAGATTCCAGACGGGGTCGTGTTTACTCACTTTACAACCAGCACAACAAAAGCTGAAACGCAATCCTGCTTTAAGCCTCATGGCAAACTGTAAACTTTGCTTTTACATTTAATTTACTGTATTTATGTATTGTATTTAGCAACGACTATTATTGAGGAATTTTGATTTTTGAACTCTTCAATAGAGACTTCACTGCAAAAAATAAATTCTAGACAAGCCAAAAAATCTTGAAGTTACACAATAAATCTCGTTTTTTTTTCCACACATGAAAAATTAACTAGCTTAGAATTAAGAGTGAATGATTAATTAGCTTGTTTCAAGAAAATAAGACTCGTTTCTTTCCAAGTAAAAGTTTCTCTCCCCGTTGGCAGATCATTTTGCTTGATTAAGTTGTATTTTACTCATTTTGTTTTTTAGTTTTTCGTTTTTTCATGTGCATTTCCTGCAGTGTAGAAATCAATACATCAACATCACTCCAAAAAAATATTGTTTGACTAACCATAATAACCAACTTGGGAATTGTTTTTAAATTATATCATGTCCATAGTTGTAACTAGGGACAATACTATGTATCCTATTTATGGTGTACCTCTATTTTAGTGTCTTTGCAATATATGTTTTAACCCCAAGATATTTTAACGATTTAAGCCAGATTCAGATTTAGACACTCTTTAAACCAGCAGCGATGGAGAGGAATGTAAAGCAAACCTGCAGAGAGACAAGACATTTTGTCAGGCTGCTAAAAATAGCACAACAGCTGCATTTGTGAGAGAAGATGGAGCGAAACTAAGAAAGAATTAGAGATAAAAAGAACACTGTCTGGAGAACATCATTTCAGGAAAAACATAATAAAGCCATTAAGTTGAGATATTGATCTGAAATCAAATACAGTGGATTCGGGTTAATTGGACACAATGAGAATGAATAGTTTTGTCTTTGCCATGGCCTTTATTGTGCGTTTGTGGAACACACAGCCAGAAACTATTCTTGCTTATCAACTGTGCTTATTGTAAAAGAAATGTAGAAATTACTCTTATAGAACTTGTGGTTTCAATGTTTGAAGATCTTTTCAAGTGTCGTTCTGTCAACAGACTCTTTTCAATAATCCTAATTAATTTGACTGTTTTTTTATTTTAATTTTTTTTAACAGTCATCTAATGCTGCGCTGGCACTTCTGCTCAAGTTTTTGTGCAATTCTAGCAACAGTTGCAGCCTCATAATCTACTTTACTTTACTTTACTACACTACCAGCGCTTTGTTACTGATTATTGTGGTTTTAGTATTGTAGCTTTCAACCAGACTCTAACCGAATACATTTTTTCTTACTCTCACTCATGTTCTTTGGTCTTATTAGGTGAAATTCTAGTCCTTATAAGCGAATAATATTAAATGTATTTATGTAAAGAGATTTGTTTATTTTTGTGTATTTTGTAAACAGTTCCAATCCTTATTTGACTAGATTATGATAAATAAACCAGTACATATTACGGTAACTACATATTTATATAATTTATTTTTATTTAATTTACATATAATTTACTATTATATTTCTACACACATACACACACATACCGGTATATGTATACACTATATATACCTATATATATATATATATATATATATATATATATATATATATATATATATATATATATATATAGACATACATACTATATATGTATAAAAAGATTACATATATAGTATTGAAAAAGTAGTATATATATATAACTATATTTACTACAGTATATCATAATAAATGAGGGTCCAGTCAGTGTATATGTACTGTAAAAAAAAAGATACATATATCGAAAATATTTTTATCATTGTGGCCTATGGTTTTACAGAAAAACAAGCCAGACAACACTCCTGATACCACCAGACACAGTGTCTGCCAGAGCACACAGACATCAGAGGAGCTTCAAGAAGAAGTCGTAGGTCTGAGCTCCAGCCATTCCACATTCTCTTTCACATCCTTGCTGAGCTGTAAAGATCTAATGATAAATGACATTCATAGCCGTGCAGCTGGTTAAAAAAAAAGATCCATTACACCTCTATTCCAGACGAGGCTGAGATCCTGGTTCCAGAGGTCAGAGCTTCTGCAGTCCCAGCCCTGACCCATCAACCCCTCACCAGTATTAATCCTCCACTACATGCCAGCGGAGGAAAAGGTCCTAACAAAACCTTCCGCAAGACCAAGGAGGTCAGTGTGAAGAGCAGAGAGCCTGCACGTGTCCAGACATTCGCTCCTGAAGTCCAGCACGATGTACCCGAGCTGACCACTCTTACAGAACCTGTCTCTGTGACAACAGCTGAGGTCGAAAAAAAAACCCAAGAGAGGTGAGATATTTCACAAGGTGCTTCCTGTTGAGCTTATAGCTTTTCGTGCCAGTAAAAAGATTAGATTCTGTGTGGTAGGTTCTGTGAGATGCATATTACATTTGTATGCAGAAAATGTTTTGTTCATCAAAAAAAGTCACTACTCTGTTGATGAACACAAGCCACGCCCATTTTGGCTTCTCGTCACATGAGCAGGACTCTGAGCAGTCACATCTCTGCTCTTTTCCGCTCTTATTAAAATAATATTTTTTTCTTAATTTACGTTTTTTTTCCTTATGGGTATTGAGCTCAGAATTTCGAATTTTTACCGAATGTTTTGTTGTAAAGTCTCAATGTCAAGTTATCAAGTTCAAGTTAATTTATATAGCACTTTCCTTAGTTCCGGACCAACACAAAGTCGCTGTGCGGAATTAAAAATATGTTAAAAATACAAATAAATTATAAAATTATATAAAAAGCAATAATAAATGCTCAAAAATGCTTACAAATGCTCAGAACTTAATACCGGAAATGTCACTTAATCTCAGAATTTTGACTTTAATCTTTGAGACATGAACGTAGTCTTACTATTTATTTCTTATTTTTACTTTGTTTCCTCAGAATTGTCAATTAAAGACTAGAATAGAATAGAATGCCTTTATTGTCATTGTATCCCAGGGTTAAAATGACATTTTCGTTTATTACAGTATATTGCTACTCAGTTTGGTGCAGAAGAACAGAAATAATATACAGACTGAACAATCAATGAGGTCTCAGAATAGACTCAGAACTCACTGTCAAAAAAGTCGCAAATCATAGATAAAAAATTGCAATAAGAGGAAACAGAATTGCAGAAACAGGTATCCAAAACAGCAAAATGGGTCCTAAGTGAAAATTGTACAACAGTAGGTCAAAAATAGCACATTTGTTGTCAAATTTCATGGGCTTTATAAGTAGGGAATAATATTGAAGACTGAATTGTCTCTTTGGACGTGGTCGACCACCGCAGAAGATAATTACATAGTAGTGGATGGCAGTGAGGGACGCTAATGCTTTAATGGACTTTAGTACTCGTGTTTTTCCCCATCATTTTATCCGTTTGTAGAAGACTGGAAATCTCACATTCGGTGAGGATTGTAATTAACCTTGCTAAAGAAGGCTGTGATCATCCCCGTGTTTTTGATGTAAATTAATACCCGAGGCCAACGCCGCATTTTCCCATTATAGAAGAAAAAGGGAAAAATAAATCAGGGATTTGATATCGGTGACTGAAAATGTCTTAAAGGCTGTTTGTTGGTTTTTATCTGAGAGCTGTGACGCTTCTGAAGCACAAAAGACGCTTTTTCTCAAATAATAGGTTGTTTTTTTTTAGTCTAAAAGCGAATGTAATTCATCAGACTAATGGCCTGGCTTTGAGATCGGACCAGCTTTTATTCGTGAAATAAGCAGTATCGTAAACAATGTCGGAGGACATGGTGAACTCATTATGGGGTGTAGTCCATTAGATGTGTTCAAAACAGTCCAGATTAGATTTATTCTTCTCAAATCTCTTCATAATGAGAGTTACGTATAGATTATTGAATCGCGCTAATTAAAATGAGTGTCGAGAACTGAGTTAAGTGCTTGTGGAACCAATGTTCTGCTTCTCCTATTCAATCAAAGGCCTTCAAAGCAAGCAGAAGATGTTTCTTCCAAGCAAACACAGCAAGAAGCAGAGCCGAAGCTCAATGTCGCTCAAGAACATCCAGAATTATTCAAGGTTGGTGAAGATATGGCAGTCAAGCCTGAAGTTCCTTCACCGCAAGAGCCGGAACAGAAGATTGATGGTCCTCAAGAACCTCAGCCCTGCACAGAAGAACCTCTCAAGCTAGATCCGATCGAAGAACCGTCTGAACAAACAAGTCTGATCAAAAACAAACTTGTGGAGATACTGAGTGAAGGATTTAATGAGACGCCCGAGTCTATTCCTGCAATCGAGAACACAAGTTCAGTTGGGAATATTTCCAATCCTGAGCTTGTTGAGAGCCAAGCCACTTCTGAAAAGCCAGTGGCCCGGCAGGAGAAGGAACATCCCAGACCTACAAATAAACCAGAGTCACTGTCTCTGATCATTGGTGAGTGCAAGATTCATTTTGTATTGGCTTCATGTTGGTGCATGTGGATTTAATGTGGCTCAGGTAGTAGAGCACCGTGTTTTATTAAAGGTAAAGGTAAAAAAAAAAAAGCTCTAGTTTACAATATTGAAATCAAAACGCTGATGCCAAACAAAATGATTCAGTCTAATTGATTAAATCATGATGCACCAAACGTAATTTAGCGTTGTTGTCTGTGTAATTCATCTCTTAATTAACATGAGGATTAGAACATCTACAGGAAAGAGATGCAAAATACACAGTGTGTGTGTGTGTGTGTGTGTGTGTGTGTGTTGTGAGAGAGAGAGAGAGAGAGAGAGAGTGAGTGGGTGAATGTGTCACGTGTGTGTGTGTGTGTGTGTGTGTGTGTGCGCGTGCGTGTGTGAATTGTGATTTGTGAGTGTTTAAAGGTGTGTGAGCATGCTTTTTGTGTGTTAGCGGTTTTTACCTGCTTGTCAGTGAGTGAGTGTGTGTGTGTGTGAGAGAGAGAGAGAGAGAGAGAGTGTGTGTGTGTGTGTGTGCGTGTGTGTGTGGGTGTGTGTGTGTAAGTAGAATGTTTTTCTGTGTATTGGTTCGAGCTCAATCTTAAATGACTCTGATTAAGAGTCCAGCAACAAGTGATTTACACTACACACAAATGTTATTGTGATGTCACTACTCTCTCAAGTGAAGTACATTTTACTCCAGAGGTGCTTGACTGCAGAAAACAAATACTTAAACAATTTCTACTTTCAACTAGCTAAAGCTAAATACATATTCATTTATACATATACATTTTATTGCTTCAATTATATTAAAAGAATAATTACCGTTCTTGCACAAGTGTATCTATTTTTAGCGCGCATGTGCATAGAGCGATGTAGGAAATCCTCATGTGTAGGATAGAATTTTAGAACACCGGTGTTCTGAAAACTTCCTACCTACAGCTCAGAATATCCTACACTGCGCATGCGCGTTAAAATACATCACTGCTCAGCACGTGCCAATTCTGAGCAGTAGGAGTTACAAGCGTCCGCTGCGTGCATTAGTTTCAATGTGAAGCGCAATCATGTTTAATAAGCAAATGAATTCAGCCGCGATAAACAGCGGGTTGACGGCGCGTGACAGAAATCATCCGATGCGCTTTTGTGTCCGACACTTCCGATGAAATTCATCACTGGCAATTATAATTGCAAATGTTGTTCGGCGACGTCGCGTTTAATCAATCAGCGTGGCGTGTTAATGTGTGTGTTCCAGATGACAGTCCGCCCGTCCCGGCGCCCTTCGAGCATCGGATAGTCAGTGCCAAGCAGGTGCCGATCAACCTGTATTACGCGCTGAACCCGAGCGAGCTGCTGGGCGGGTGAGTAAAGGACGAGTAAAGGATGAGTGACAGACGAACACGACTTGTAGTAGTACACAGCTCGACTCAAGCTGATACACACTCAATCTCTCACTCACTCCCTCTGTCTCTCTCTCTCTCTCTCTCTCTCTCTCTCTCTCTCTCTCTCTCATCTCTCTCGCTCGTCTTGCACTCTCACTCTATCTCTCTCTTTTCTCTCTTACACTCTCTCTGTCTCTCTCACGCTCTCTCTTTAACTCATCTTCTTTTTTGACCTGCACTCTCTTCATCCCTCAATATCACTCTTTCTTTCTTTCTTTCTTTCTTTCTTTCTTTCTTTCTTTCTTTCTTTCTCTCTCACTCACTCCTCTCTATTTATCCTTTCTCTGTCTCTCACTTTCCCTGTCATTATCTTCTCTCTATTTTT
>CM051504.1:8585439-8597939 GCA_028031935.1 Paedocypris micromegethes
TCTCTCTCTCTCTCTCTCTCTCTCTCTCTCTCTCTGTGTGTCTCTCTCTGTCTCTATCTATCTTTCTCTCTATCTGCCCCTCTCTCTCTCTCTCATCCCACCCACTCCAATCTGTCCATCAGTGTGTTCCTGTTAGGCTGCATTATATGAGAACATTTCCTTGACAACTGCTGACAGTTTTGCATACAAATAAACACTCGCACATTTCGCTCAAGCTGTGGCACATTTGAAAAGAATATATTATTTCCCCGTCGCCCCGGAGCGACACAACCTGCATCCGAACAGCGTAAAGCCAAACGTCCAACTCGACAGCTGATTATTTTGCTATTTTTACAGCATTAACTGCGTCCAAAATCAACTCGGCATCACATTAGCACCATTAGAACTGGAAGACAATCATTTCTCGAGGTCTTGGACTTCTCATCATCCTCCATACTTAACAAGTGTCTCTAATTACGCTTAATGGCCGCTTGTGTGTCACAAGCACTTTTCTGCTGTGGGCTCTCCTCCTTGTGCCTCCTTCAGCTCCCGAGAGCAAACAGTCAAGAACAGCAAGTTCTGATGAGTCAAACATCTCAGCAAAGTCTGTGGAGATTCTCAGTCACCATGAGCTGGAATTCGGCATTTCAGGAGACACTTTTCATCATCAGCTTGGTTCCAGTTGGACTGATGGTGAGATGTTCCTCCTGGAACGTAGAATTCCAGCTGACGTGACTCAACCTCAGACGTCACCACCGTCATTTTCCCTCAGTCGCTTTAATGGAAATGCTCAGAGTTTCAAACATTCCTTCCGAGTGACACATGATGTGTGGCTCCTGATGGCTGGAGCAGAGTGTTCCGAGTAAATTGGGAGTGTGATGGGTTCATCAGCCCATGGAGTATCAGAAGAGCAAAAATAAACACCGACAATTGACCGTGATTTACACGGATCTCATAAACAACCAACAAGCACTGCCTGTAATTGTTGTTGAGATCTGTGTCCATCTCCTTTCAGGAAATGAGTAGAATTTGCGTTGTGAAAGACCATAAAGATTGTTTGTCCTCGAGCTCTGGTGTTTGTTCTGATTCTCTGTTTCTCGTCTCCATTCAAGGACGAAGTGAAGAATGAAATTGGAGTCATGAACCAGTTAAATCACGTGAATCTGATCCAGCTGTACGACGCTTTTGAGTCTCGGACCAACCTGACGCTGATCATGGAGTAGTAAGTCATTGTCCTGTCTCTGGCTTTTCTTTCGCTCTCTAACAATTTCACTCGTTCTAACACAAAGACCTTGGAGTCTTTGTGTGTAATGAATGTGCGTAGATGATATACTGTATGTTTTACATTTTATATATATTTGTATGCGTATATGCACAATGAAATGCAGATAGCATCTAACCAGAAGGTATATTTACAGATAAGATATAAACAAATATGGTATATAGAAATATACAGGTTCATGGAAATAAACGGTGAAGTAATGAGAGATATACAGATGAATGGGAATATACAGTGATTGGGTTATATACAAATGAGTAGTGAGCAGAGTGTGCAAAAATGACGAATCAAATATACAAAAACGTGCCATGAACTGTGCAACAAATTGTTTAAAAAACAAAAGTGGCAGTGCGGGGAAGTACAAGCTGTACAAGTACACATATATTTTTTTTTTTTTATTATTTTATTATTTTTTTTTAAGTTAATAAATGTAAAAACCGGGCAACTTTGAGCTTAGACCGTTATAAAAGCAAAAGTTCTAATAACGTTGTTCTTTTAGTGATCACACACGCACACACACACACACACACACACACACACACACACACACACACACACAGAATGTCCCCACATGCCATATACAGTATTTAACGTAATTCAAAACCTAGAACAATTTGCCTGCAATTTTTAAAATAAATACAGTATACTGTAAATATAAAGTGTGTGTATAAATGTATACTGTATCTATAAAGTGTATGTATCCAGATATATATTATGTTCTCAGATTGATCATTTTTACTTGGATACGGTGATGCTGGTTCTGGGACAGATTTCGTAAGGCCTCGATTCCTCGTGTCGGCTCCTCACATTCTGTCACCAGAACACAGAAGCTCCCACACACAGCCATGACGGCGTTTCATCCTTCCTACGTCATTCACACAGTGCATCCGTTCTTTTCTTCCTCACGAAAGAAGTGCAGAGAGAAATAATACAAGTGCATGGATCCAATAATCAGTTTTATTCTCATTTAGGCTAATAATGAATATATTGAGCAACATGATGATGACAACAGAACACACATGGGTATCTGTCATTGCTCTGGTTTCAGTGTGGAAGGAGGAGAACTCTTTGAGCGAATCATTGACGAGAACTACAACCTGACGGAGCTGGACGCCATCGTGTTCACCAGGCAGATCTGTGAGGGTGTGCAGTACCTTCATCAGCAGTACATCCTACATCTGGATCTGAAGGTGAAGCTCTACACCTGACGTCCCTGTCGACGTCAAGCATACGTATAGAGTTTTCACTATCTTCACTATCTTCAGTTGTAGACTATTTGAAATAAATCACACAACACAATAGGTAAAGTTCATCAAAATCACCAGAGAGAAAGCGTACACTCCAAGACCAAGTTCCATAACCGTTCTCTTCAAGTTCGTTGCAATTCAAAATAACATTACCTTATTTAGTCTTGGAAAAATTATCGCGATAATAACAATCTCAGATAGGGGATTGCCCATGCACACCGGGCCATCCCCTGAAGGTTCTGTATAGACTTTTTATAGGACCAGATTAACACACACACACACACACAGACAAGAAAAATGTCAACTTGACCTCTCATTCAGATTTCAACGTATTCAATATTAAACGTTTAAAGCCTTTAAAATCACATTCACCCCAACATGTAGATATATGAATATATTCAGGATATTTATAATTAGAATAGATTATTTAGAATTTTAATAGAAGCAAAGTACAAGAGGCAATGCAAGTCAGGTGATGTGATTGTCCTGGGACGAGCGTGACGTAAAGTAAAGTGAGGCTAAATGCTCTGAAATAATAATTTAAAATAGATTCAAAGTGAGCTGAAGACCTTTTTAAATCACGCAGTTCCTATTCCGATTCTCAGATCCAGTTTGTTTTTTATGTGATTCAGCCTGAAAACATCTTGTGTGTAAACAGCACGGGGAACCAGATCAAGATCATCGACTTTGGCCTGGCACGAAAGTAAGTTAAAGCTGAAAGCGACTGTTCAGGAACGATGGTGTTCTACGAAAGAAAAGCATCATCCGTCCTCACTTGTGATTTGTTTTGATACTCAGAAACCCCGATCTTCTTTTTGTATGTGGTCGCCATGGCTACAGTCTTATTCCCACAACAGATGTCAATTGCAAAAATTTGTAATACAAGCCTGTAAATGCATCTCTCTCTCACACACACACACACACACACACATTGTAAAATACAGAGTCTCTGCTTAGTCTTCTTATTTTTCTTCGCTCACAACAGTTTGATTTTAAGCTTCACTGCGTGTGTTAAGGGTTTTACGGTTGATTTAAAGTGATTGTGCCATATGGGCTCTTAGGCTTTTTGTGTGGCACAGCGGGGACGCGCCGTTCTTCCTGACTGCCGAGTTCTGAAGCCGATAATGTTTTGCACAGGTGGAAGAAGTGATGTCGTACCTCAGTTTATCACATTTGGCTTCTCATCAATGCGCTTCATTGTGGTTTTCAATTTGGCATGACACACAATGACACAACGAAATCCCAGTGTGGTGAAATTAGGCATCAGTTTGACTGTTGGGCTGTTTGACCAATCAGAAAGTGCCTTTTGTTTAAACTGTGTTGTGATTGGCTGCCCTGATTGTTGTCTAAAATTAGTTTAATATATTTCAGCAAAATATCTGTCCACTGATTTTGGATAATTGAGTTGAGTGTTGTTGTCTCTTTTTAGCCATACTAGTTTCAAAAAATCGCAAAACTTGTCTCAAAAAAATCTCAAAACATCTCAAAAAAGTCTCAAAACTTAAATTAATCAGTGGATTTTAGTTTTTATCTGGTCAACTTAACTGAAAATATTGCCTGTTTTTATTGATATTGTCTTTATTACGGTTTTTGGTTATGGATTTAATTGTTTGTCTGCCCTCAGGTACAGGCCCAGAGAAAAGCTCAAGGTTAACTTTGGAACACCAGAGTTCCTGGCACCAGAAGTTGTCAACTATGACTTTGTGTCATTTCCTACAGACATGTGGAGTGTTGGTGTCATCACATACATGCTGTGAGTACTCAACCAGAGCATCATGGGAAACCTTCTGTGCAGACCTCAAGATTTTAAGAGACAATCTTTAAAGCAATCTCTCTCATTATATAAATTTACCTCAAAAATACAAAGTCAAATACGTTTTTATAGATGGAACTTTGTTTTTCTTTTTAGGTTAAGTTTAGGTTTACATTAACATATTTTTAGAGTTGCTTGGGCTCTGTGGTCAAAGTTCAACCATATCATTCACTGAACTTGATTAGATGTGTTGACTCTGTGTCATTTCTATTTAAAAAGTAAACAAAGTTTTACTTTCTATTCTAAAGTAAAATAACATCAAAGTGAAATATGGGCATGAGTCACTAGTTAGGTTTGTTAAAAGACGTATTATTTTTTTGATAATCCAGACAGAAATTTTAGGTTTCTGGAAAGTCGGAACACCAAGAAAGTAAGGAGCTGCTTTTGGAAAATTATTGAAAATATGGTGGTTTGTGTAAATATACGATAGTTTACTCCACTTTCTGAAGTGTAACACGTGTCCAACACATTTGACAATGGAAGTTCTGAAAATGAAGTTGACAATCTGACACGTTCCCAGTTTGGTTTTTTGAAATGTCTGGACGCAGGCTTTTGATTTTCCTGCAGGTCGAGCTTCCGCTGAATTGCACCGTCTAACTGTAATATTAGTCAGATCAAAAGTGAAATGCAAATGTGGTACTTATAAAAGCTCAAAGAGCTTTCTGATAAAAGGGCAGCAGACCCTTACAGCTCAGGAAGGATGTTTCCTCTGAAGCAGTCAATGAAATAGACCCACGCAAACACAATGTTCTTCTCCCATCTCGTGCCCTCATCACTCCTCGTCTGAGCAGCTCTGGCTTCAGATGACCCGCTGTTTTGTACCCTCCAATATTAGCCAGGCCTCGATGACCGAACCAAAGATAATTATCAGGAAATTGTTGGTGGTGATGTAGGGGTCAGAATACACGCTTCACTTGTACTTCACTTGAAAACCGAATCTAATACACCGCCGTACAGTCATTTAGTTTGTTTTGGTGTATAAATAGCATTTTATTGATTTGCACAAACTTCCTGTTTTGTTATTAACATTGATCGGTCATGTTTATTAATGCTAGAGGTGTTTATTCTGGAGTCTGAAAGACAAAGTTGGCCTGTGGTGGCCCCAAATTTACAGCACCAACTCTATTTGAGAAGTCAAACTTGGGCTTGGATGTGACGCAGTGGGAGGATTGACACAAAAAAGACCCAAGATTGAGACCCAAATTTAAAACCCGAGATCAAAGCCAGAGTTTGTCATCTGAGGTTAAAAATCAAAGAGAGTCCACCACCAGAGTTTGAGCAACATTCGACCAAAGATCAAGTTCAAGGTCTCCGTTTTAGACTCCAATTCAAGACTAGAGTTCAAGATCTGTGTTTGAAACCCAAAATTATGACCAGTCATACAGTAATAACCTGAGAAGGTAAAGACAAAGTTTTAGTCTGAGTTTGAAACCAAAATATAAATACAGGTTCGAGACCTAATTTCAAGACGTTTGACCAAAAACAAGATCTTCAGTTGAGACCCAAATTCAAGACATTTAATATTCCACATTCTTGTTGGTGTAAATGTCGATGTGTTTTCTTTTTATTTCCTACCCTGTGATTGGTTTAAGTTCAAGTTTATTCATATAGCGCTTTTTTTAGTTCGAGACCAACGCAAAGTCGCTTTTTTAGTTTATTTAGGAAGAAAAATAAAATAAAATTTTATTTTATAAGAAAAACGTCTTTTATACAAGAAGATTGTCCATTATTGAACTGTGTTTTAAAAATTAGGAAAAAGAGTCAGTTAAAAAAAGAAAAAAAATGTCCATTGTCCATCGTTGTTCAGACTATGGGCTATGACTATAAGAGCAAGCTAGATCGCCACAGGGGAAAACACTGGCTATGAAAACAAAACCTCTCTGATTGGTTGACCATCTATGGGTTGAGCCTTTAGTCTCCAAATGCTGGATGATTGGAAAACACATTTCACATTATGTTATACCATGTAGAATGTGAATGTGTCAAGTACATTTTGAATTTGAAGCACAGTATCGTAGTCGTGGAGTCTTCCGAGGCAGGAGAGAACCGTAGGTGTGAGAGTAAGTACGAGATTACCTGCTCGTGTCAGGCTTTATTCATGAGCACTGAAACCAAAGGGCAGACTGACTTCTCAGCTATTCATTCTCTGTGTGATTTCCTTTCTTGTGCTTTTCAGTCTGAGTGGCCTTTCTCCATTCATGGGTGACAACGATGCCGAAACAATGAACAACATTCTTCACGCCAACTGGGACTTTGACGCAGAAGCGTTCGAGAACGTGTCAGAGGAGGCCAAAGATTTCATTTCCAGACTCCTCGTGCCTTCCAAATGGTATTTCATCCGTCCTCTTGTGGCTTAAAACCTGGGCTGCACGATATATGGAAAAAATATCGTTAGCGCGATAATAGGATGCGCAATACCCATGTAGCAAACCGTTAAAAATATTGCAAAGTTAATTGCCCTAGCGGATCAATGAAAATGTGGTTTATTTGCAATAAACAAACATGGCTGGATATGTTTAAAAAATATCTGACATAAAACTATTTTGTGTTATTCATTTTATTGAAAAAAAAAAAAACAAAGGCAAGGCAAGAACATATTTCGTTTAAAAGATGCTCATTTTAAGACAGTCTTGGTGATTATAAGGCCTGAACACTTTGTTTAATATTTTGCATTATTTATTAGTATTTAAAAGCAGGAAAGGCAAGGACACCTTTTGTTTAAAAGATGCTCATGTTGATCTTGATGATTGTATGTTTATACTGTATGTGAATAAAATGTAATGTTTGAGAGCAATATATACTGTATCTCCTGAGGTTTTTAATGTTTGCCTCCTACTAGACAGTTTTTAGCCCAAATTAAGCAAAATTTGATTAAAAACATATTGCCCGTTTATATTAGTATCATTTTAGTCATCAGTAGTTTTGCCTGTTTATTTTAGTATCATTTTAGTCATCAGTAGGTTTACTTCTTAGATAGTTTTGGTTTTCTGTTATATGGGAATCTGTTATATCGCAAGCAATGTCGTTATCGCAATATTCAACAGCAATATCGCATATTTTTTCAATATCGTGCAGCCCTACTTAAAACTATAGGAACCGAGTCTTGTGCATACTTCAGTGTGGGTTTTCTTCTCCGCTCCGGCCTCTCATTGCATCGATTTAAGAGGCTGGCTTTACTCTTTCATCTCTCAATCATTTTGACCCGCTCTGGTACCCTTAATGCATCCAGAATTACCCAACATCAAAACGGAAATCCAGTGCCAAGCCCGAGAAATTGCAGAAATTACCCGTCATTTGCAGGTTGCGCGTCGTGCCCTGGTGTGTTTCTGAGCTCGGTCTTAGATCGAGGAGCGCACTGCTCAGATGGCAGAAGATAATGGTAGGCTGACACAGCAGATGGCCATGAGTGGCCACATTGTCTTTGCCTCACCATCTTATCACCTTCCACCCAGTAGATGTGAGAGCTAATGACTCAGTGGCTTCTGACAAGGTGCATTTAGACGCAGCACGACACCCACTCTTGCCGTCTTCTGTTTCTTAGGTGGACATGTTATTTGATGACCTCATCGAGGAAGGGACGTGGTGTTTTATGTCATCCTTTGTGCGGCGATTATTTCAGCTCGTGACTCTTAATGGTGGCTGTAATTGACCAAAACCAAACATATTTGACTTTAGAAAATGTAAAAAAAGATCTCAAATTTGCATCTAATTTCAAAGTCTAATTGAAAGGCCAATTTCCATCATTTGAGCCCGGAACTTCAAGGCCTGAGTTTGAGATCTTGGTTGAGGCCACAGCCACAGAATTCAAAGCCCAGGTCTGACATCTAAAATCTGAAGTCCTTGTTTGAAACCCATGTGAGGTTTTGACTCTACATGAGCATGTAAAGCTGTGTTCCTTCACCCTTCATCTCAACACGCAAGGGATGAATCGGCTTAAAATGTGTTTGAGCTTGTTGAATTGAGCAAAAAACAGTGTAGAACAGCTGTTTTCGAACACAGAATTGGTGAGTCTGAAAGTTAAAGGCTCTACAATTTGGGACTCATGTTCTGAACCTGAATTGTTGGTTCACTCTCACAGTCCAAATCTTGTGAATTGGAGAGGTAAGCGTGTGAAGTTGTTTTTTCAGTCGGTATAGATCTTTCATCCAGCTTCTAGCAAAGAATAAAACCGCTAGACAAATTAATGTTTCACCTTATTTATTTAGAATTACTGTGTTTACGTGAATATAAACACCTTTTTTTTTAAATGTTATAAGCACGGTTCAAGAGAGCAATCACAAATAAATGGACATATGTCGCTTTTAACAAACAATTGAACTGATTTGCACTTTCAATATAGTTTTAGAACAATTTTTTAAATGATTGAATTATTTATTTTATTTGTTTGTTAATATTGTCATTTATAGAGTATGGTTATTTCATTTCATTTTCATTTCATTTCATTTCGTTAGGCATTTGTATGTGTTTGTTGCTGGACACTGGAATTTCTCTCTAGTGAAATTAATAAAGGTTTTTATCTATCTTATCTATCTATCCACCCATCCACCCATCCATCCATCTTATCTATTTCTCTACAACTATTTTACTATTTTTTTTTGTTACTATTTTATTAATCTGTTAGTCAAGTAAGAGAGTCACAATTTAGGTTTGTTAAATACGTTAAATAAGTATTGTAAAGTATTTAGCCAGAACTTTAGGTTTCAGGATAGTCAGAACACAAGAAAACAAGGTGCTTATGTTCGCCTATTAGTTGAATTTTTATTTTGTGCCTGAAAAACCAGGAGAGGTTCTTATATTTATGTAAATGGAATATGCTAAGCTGAACAAAAATATCTGATGGATTGATTTTTATTTTAACCCCTTCAGCAGTCGCCTGAGTGCGTCAGGATGCATGAAGCATCACTGGCTGAATAACTTGGAGGAGAAGGCCAAGATGCGCAAAGTCCGTCTGAAGTCGCAGCTGATGCTCCAGCGCTACATCGCCGCTCACCGCCAGTGGAAGGTGTGGAATAGATCTATTAACCCATTACACACTAGCCTCTTTCACACAGCAATGCAGGAAAAATACATGAATGACTTTAACGGTAAAGACTGTTCACAAAAGCCCTGCTATTCCGGCATTTTACCGGTAAAGAACAATTCACACAGCGTTTTCGAAATCCCGGTATTTTCGGTGACATCATCAACTGGCGACACGCTTTCAACAGCTGCGTAAGCGCTAAATGACCATGTGACCCACAGCAGAATGTTCTGATTGGCTCAGAGCAGTGGGTGACGTCAGCGCGTACTGAACTTCTGCGTGCTTATTCCGGGAATTTAGGCAATATACCGGGAACGTTACTGCTACACAGGCATATTCCCGGAACAAATTTCCCGACATTTGTCTGTTCACACACAAGTGCATGCAGGCAATACATTTTTCTGGGAATTTCTGTATGTACGGTTGCCACCCGTCCCTGGAAATACGGAATCTTCCCGTATTTGAGATTGAAATTGCACATCTCGTTTTGAATCGATACGGGACGGGTATTTTTAAAACCTAGCTGGAATCATTTTTGTAATTGACTGTTATCTACATGAAATAACTACAGTCTGTTAAAATAATACAAATGTTAAAATACTAAATAATACATTTTATATTTATTATTTTAATCGATTACTACCATGTCAACAGCTTAAAACCACAGTGAAGCGAACAGCTAAAATCAAACTTTGTGTCATTTGGCCTTGGTTTTTTCTCACAAAATTCTGTAAAAACAATGTAAGTGCATCACATTCCAATGTAATACTATGATTTGCTCCTCAGACGCGTAAGCACTAACATATTGCATAAAACATTATTATACACACGCCATACTGCCCAAGTGTAAAGATAATTAACTAGTAAATTGCGACATTTTAAATTAGAAATAAGTCATGTAAAAACATGTAAAAACCTAATGTTTGCAGCTATTTTATGTATGTGCCGTTTCCATGTTTTGACAGTTAATGCAAAAATTGACATATTTCAGCCACCCTTTAAAATATGATAATTAATCTTGTTATTATTAGCAAGTATGTGTAGTTGTAAAAGAGAACGGCTGACTCCATTTAAAATAACGACAAAGTAAAGTGAACGTACTTTGCTGAACACATATTTTAAGTTGTGATCCCTGTATGTAAAGTGATGTAGCCACGCCCCGCTCCAGTAGCCCCACCCCCTCGGCCCTTATTTTTTGCTATCTGTCTGTGTGAAAGGGGCTTCTACGGAACAGGAAGTGACTGAGCGTGCTTTACCTCCACAGAAACATTTCTACGCCGTGGCCGCAGCAAACAGACTCAAGAGGTTTCAGCAGTGCAGGTCCTTCAGCACTTCAAATTAGCCATTAACCCCGCGCTCCCCACTCGCCATCAGGACATCACACGGGACGCCAATTTGTTGACTGTGTATGAAAAGGCCGTGTTTTTAGACAGGTTGGTAACGTGTCATTTTCACCACGTACCTTGTTTGCGACACCTTTGCAACTCATTTTCACGTCTTTATCGAGCTCCCACCTCGGCGTGATGGCGTTTTCCCTTCCGTGAAGGAGTTTCATCCTGGGCTCTTCGGCCTGAGACTTATATTTATGGAAATGGTTCTTCTGGCACTGTTTTTGTATTAGAGGCGAGGGGTTTGGCACAAACGTGTGAGTAAATCAGCTCGGGATGAGAGGCACGTGGAGCTTTGTGTATTGTAATTGTACTGTATGTTTAAATATTACAATTGTGCCACAGTGTGTGCTTGAATAGCCATTGGACACCGAGAAATATTGATAAATTGCACCAATCTGAATGGTAATGCCAGTTAAATAAAAAAAAAAAAGGGACAATTTTAAAAGGAAAAATTTTATTCTTGATGAAATTGAACCTAAAACACATGAATCCATCTAAAATCCTACACAGATGTTCCCGGGTACTAGTTAAGACGGATTCTAACATCATCATCATCGACACAATAATAATTAAAAGCTAAAACATGCAAAGTGAATCACTGGCATAAAACAGCAACTTTCACATGAGAACTGTGAAGCTAAATAAAATCAAACGAGGGTCTTGGCAACACCACACACTGCCAGTAGGGGGCAGACGTTTCTCTGAACCTGAAGGGCCTCGTCATGGAATCACCTAGAATCCAAGTCTTTTTTGGGACGTGACCTCGATGTCTTCAGGAGCTTGGCTTTGCATTCAGAGCATTTTCCAGGATCTTTCTTTTCCACTCCTCGTAATCCTGCGTCACTTCCTCCTCGGTCTTCTCCGTGTGCACTTGTTTGGGTGAAGAATGGAGCTCTCCATCTTGAAACAAAAGCAGCATTACCCAACAGAACATGAACAACCGAAGGCATTTGGAATATTTGAGCTCTAATAGAAGCTAGAAAGTGTCTAATGGTTATTTAGTGTAGGAGCTTCTTACAGTCGTCTTCGGTTTCCAGCAGTTCGTTGAGGTTCTTCTGTCTCTTCTGAGCAGTTTTAACAGGTGCCGCTTTAGAGGAACGTTCATCTGCAGAGAAAGATTGAGTGGATCTCTTCCTTCACAATGATAAGAATCTAAAACGTTTGTGATGTTTGTTATGCACAACGACATCTCTCCGGATGACCTCATGACAGCAATTTCACTATGACATTAATAAAACGTGAAAGACAGAAAGACGCTCACGTTATCACACATTTTCACACACTGCTAAAACATGATCTCCACTAGGACTTATTTTCCACATTGTACACATTTTTCGTCTGTAACCATGACAACCGGTGTAAACAACTGTTTTGTGTTCAAGTCACACTCACTGATGATCTCCCGTCCAAATTTCTGGAACTGTGCACAGAGACGGTCAAAAACGCCCTTCTTCGCTCCCGATGACGAGGCTAATTTCCTGTCAGTTCGGATTTTCATGCACCTTCAGAGGAGAAAGACAGAACCCATTTATTTTCCAATTTTCGGCGGAAGGATGGTTAATCAGGTGAGTTTCAATCGCTGCAATTTCCGATGTCTGTTGACGTTTTATCTTTGTGACCTTGAACTCGTTATTAAATGTATTTACGCTTTTTAGAAGACTTAACGGTCTTTTAACAACAAAGTGTTCAAAAAAACATGTCTAAAAATAGAACAAGTGGACTCTTTGGATTTATACATTGAACATTATAGGTGCTGATCTTTTTGCAATCA
>CM051504.1:8602939-8711891 GCA_028031935.1 Paedocypris micromegethes
AAATCACTGGAAACGACCAGTTTGTTGTCAGGAAACGGCGTTTGATGGCTGTTTTAAATTTAAAGCACATTTTTTTTATTAATCTATTTTTCATTTTGTTTATTATCCTCTGCAAAAATGTTGTAAACTGCATCCGTAATGCATTTCAGAAGCCAGATTTATATACAGCCGAAGTGGTTTTAAATTTAAAGTACATTTATTCATTTTTTTTAAATAATCTTCTATTTTTTTTTTTATTTTTTTTTTTTTCCTCTGCAATAATTTTGAAAACTGTATCCGTCATGCATTTCAGAAGCCAAATTTGGATACAGCCGAAATGGTTTTAAATTTAAAGTACATTTATTAATTTTTTTTAATTAATCTTCTAATATTTTTTATTTTGTTTATTTTTCCCTGCAAAAATTTTGTAAACCGCATCCATCATGCATTTAAGAGCCAGGCTGTTTTTCTCTTTTCATTTTTTTTCTCTTCAAAAAGTATTGATTTCTGCAATATCTCATATTCCGGTGGAAATGAAAGACCATCTTCCTTCCTTTTTGGCACAGGGAGGAAATGACTGGAGACATTAATGACTCCATTGACTTTGTGCTGCTGAATTTTGCCGAGATGAATAAACTGTGGGTGCGGATGCAGCATCAGGGACACAGTCGGGACCGGGAAAAGAGGGAGAAAGAGAGACAGGAGCTCCGTATCCTGGTCGGGACCAACTTGGTTCGCCTGAGCCAGCTGGAAGGAGTCAATGTGGAGAAGTACAAACAGGTGCCGTGTGAAGGACGCGTTGTTCGGAGGAAGCTCCGTTCAAGGGCGCATTGAGCTTCCATTTGACCTTGATTAACGGTTTATTGGGGGAAAGAATCAGCAACTCAGAAATGCACTTTGCATAATCGGGAGACAAAAGAGCCTTTGCTGGCATGACGACTGCGTAAGTGCTTACGCCATCGCTTGAAAAGGGGTTTGTTACAGCACTTCATGTTCACGTTCATGAAGGAACAATGCCATGTTGTCAGTATGTCCTCGTCTGATTTCTAAATTCAATCACTCTCACGTACCCGTCCCATTGTTCTCAAAGAATCGCCGCTCGTCCCTTATCTTTTTGAAATCGATTGTGTTGAAATCGACGGTTCGTATTCCAGGAATTCATTACGTTCTTTGGTCGTCACAGATGCTGCTTTGCGGCAGATCAGATTTCAGAGAATTGGATTTCACAAATGATGAAAGCACTGCGTCTTCAGTCTTCGCTAAAAACAAATATCAGACTTGTGCAAAAATAAACTCCTTTGCTATCAGCCTGGCCAATTGCGGTTATAGCCTCTTGAAACCTGAGCTCTGAAGTTATATTCTTATTTAAGATATAATAACTTTGGTTTTTAGGAGCGCAATGAGTGCAAAAATGAAACGTCAATTTTTTTTACAAGATTTACTGTTTGAGATATGATTACATATGTTATTACTAAATATTTACTTTCATTGATCTTTCGTGTCCTAACAAAAGGTACATGTCGTACCTAAACATCTCGGTCATAATTTAACGTAAATAATTCATTTAAATACTTCCTTTGCAAAAACTTGCGTCTCGCCCTGCAGCCGACAGAACTTCCGTCCAATTCCCCACCGTTTTTGCTAAAAAAAAACTGCAATATGCGCTCTGATGATTGGATACCACGACAACATGGTCGGTTTTAGCACATCTGGATGGGAAAAATGATCAGTACACAAACGAGCACATCAGGACTCAGATAGATTATATTCACTTATTGCAGTTTTTTCCAGAAAATATGCGAATGCCGTAGAAAATTCAAACATTTGACCATTCCAATTTTGGTATTATCTAGTTTATTTCAGAAAAAGTCCTATTTTTGCACATGTGGACTATATTTGTATGTGGACTAAATGGTTAATCCTATCAAATTGCAGGCCATTGTACGTCTAGTTACAATTAAAGTGGTGTAATTGAAGTTGATTTCAATTAAAGTGATTTAAAGTAACACCGAAGCTTGGTATCGAACGTAATCATAGCCCGTCGACTCTCACAGGTCGTGCTGTCTGGTGTTCTGGAGCAGGTTGTGAACTGCCGAGATTCACTAGCGCAAGAATACCTCATGGAATGCATCATACAGGTACAGAAGCAGCACCGGAGTCATGCCACCTAGTGGCGGAGGTGTGCATTACCGCTTTCTGTCTTTCCCCCAGGTCTTTCCTGACGAGTTTCACCTGCAGACGTTGAACCCCTTCCTGCGTTCCTGTGCCGAGCTGCACCAAAATGTGAACGTGAAGAACATCATCATCGCTCTTATCGACAGGTAGATTTGACGTCTCATGCTTGTGGCCTGTTGATGTTCATGAAGTTCGTCTTAAACTAGTGATGTCAAACTAATACATTTATTTAACTAGTTAATCGCACTTCCCTGACCAAATTAATTGCGATTAATGGCGATTAAATGACTAAAGCTTGGAATAGTGGAAAATGAGGTGTAGTATTTAAATGAATGTAAACTCAACACTAAATCTTCACTAGTTTAAATATTGCAATATAATTTTGTATAATATTTGTTCTATTTGCAATATATTTTCTTGGTTTTTTAACCCTCCGAGGTCGAGTCACTCTTTATTCAAGATAAAACACACACAAAAATAAACTTGGACTTACATATAAATGTTATACATCAATTGAAAGTTTGAAGTACCCGTTTTTTTTAGGTTACACTCTTAATAAAAACAGGACATTGTGTTTTTTGTAGAAATAATAATAATAATAATAATAATAATAATAATAATATAACTAAATCTTGAAGCACATTTTGCCTTTTTGTCAACTGAAAACAAACTAACTTGATAAATAATTGTCACTCTTAACATGAAACATGTCTTGGAATGTACATAAAGAAATTACATAATAGCTTAGAATGTCTGTTTTTAAATATAAGTGTAAGTAAATACAGTATTGTCTTTATCTTTATCTTGGTGAAAGCAATCAGTCTGAGCTTTTGATCATAATGAGCCACACCTGGGCGACACTAGTGCGGCTCTCTGGTTCTATTCATTGCATTTTCACCAAACCAAAAGCGAAAAAAAAACTGCTACTCTGATTAACGGCGTTAAAAAAATTGCCGCGATTAAGCGCTTAAAATGAATCGCGTGCGTTGACTCGTTAACTTTGACAGTCCTATCTTAAACACTTTGGCTTCTGCCCGCAGACTGGCCTTGTTCGCTCACAGAGAAGACGGACCGGGCATCCCTGCGGAAATCAAGTTATTTGACATCTTCTCTCAGCAAGTGGCAACCGTCATTCAGGTGGGTTTTTCTCGCATTGGACCGTCCATCCAACCCGAGCTGAAATTGCGTCGTTTAATTTTCCAGTCTCGTCAGGACATGCCGTCAGAAGATGTGGTGTCTCTTCAAGTGTCGCTCATTAATCTGGCGATGAAGTGCTATCCCGATCGCGTGGATTACGTGGATAAAGTGTTGGAGAGCACCGTCGAGATCTTCAACAAGCTCAACCTGGAACAGTAAAGGACTTTCCCCCCACACGACACGTCTCTCTGCAGTATTGATAGATGTTCTGCTCATCACCTTTAATTTTCATTTAGATTTCAGCATGTTAACGAACATATCCAGATAAGCACGACTAGAGTTTTCAATCAAATTACTTGAATGATAGAGCGCTCAGCATCACACGTCTGAAATCTGCACACAACTGATCTCGGTGTCATTTCTATTAAAGCAAATGTGAGTTTTGATGAACTTTTTAGTCTAAGATCCAAAGTGTATTTTGCTTTGGATCTTAGATTAATAAGAAAGAGAGAAAGAAAGAAAGAGAAAGAGAGAAATAAAGATGGAGAGAAAAGGGAGACAGAAAGAAAGAGAGAGAGAGAGAGAGAGAGAGAAAAGGGAGATGAAAAGATTTGAGAGAATTAAATAAGTGAGAGTAAATAAAGGACCGTTTTGGTCCTTTATGCAAATTAAATCTCGCGTGATTTGAAATAGATTTGAATTTGATTAGAATATCATTTTTGTTCCAAGCCACAGCACTTTAATATATTTAATAGCATTTATTATTGTGAAAGGCCGTTGAGACGGTTTCCTGCTCCAGAGCCACAGACTGGCTTTTAACTCTGGTGCGTTTGACTTTGTGTGCAGCATCGCCACCAGCAGTGCGGTATCTAAGGAACTGACTCGGCTTCTGAAGATCCCCGTGGACAGTTACAACAACATCCTCACTGTGCTCCAGCTCAAGCATTTCCCTCCTCTCTTTGAGTATTTCGATTACGAATCCCGCAAAAGCATGAGCTGCTACGTGCTGAGCAACATCCTGGACTACAACACCACCATAGTCGCCCAAGATCAGGTTCGTCTCACACTTAGCATCCAGAACACGCGCGTAAAAACCAAAGCGTTCGAAGTTTCTGTTGAGGGTTGACAAGATTAGGTTGGTTAAGTGTGCTTTCACAAAATATATTAATATTAAAATTTCACTTTCTACTTTGATAATCAGGGTTTTTCAGAAGCCTGTTGGGAAAAAAAGATCAAAGTGTTTTATGACATGTTTTATTTTTAATTGACGGATTTAGGCAGTATTCACACTTGTGATTCTTTAATTATATATATAAATATACATATACATACATGCACACTTTTAATTATGAAAAATTTCAGAGAATTATAATTAGAAACGATTTACGACTTTATCGATTATGCCACGTGTACTGTAGATCTAGAAAAACATCGCTTTTAGCATTGAACGACATTTCAGTCCGTACAATTTGATTCACCTTTTTTAAGTTAAAATTTTGTTAAAGTCCTTGAGCGAAGAATAGAATTCTTTGAGGAAATGTCAAGTGTGGGTCCATCACTGGCATAGGAGGATATTGATGTTCTTTTCCAATTCTGTGGAAGATTGTTGGATCTGTCTGGCCTTTCCAGACACCACGAAAACGCCACATTTCTGTCGCCCACTCGTTTTCAGAAGTGTCTGAGCACACACACACACACACACACACACATAGACGTACACACACACACGGACAAATGGAAGCCATTTAACATCTCGGGCCGCATGTGATATAATATTTTCAGAACATTAATCCCCAAGGCTTCTTTTTTTGCCTTTCAAATGTCTCCGTCCACATGCAAATGAGTTTTAAGTGACAATGTTTGATTTGTCCCGAATTATCAACCTATGAATCATTTGTTCTCGCAGTAATTATACGCATAATATTCACCTTTTCTCTTTAAATATTTCACATCACTCATCTGACTCTCCATCTCTCTGTTATGCAACTGAAGTAAGAGCATTAGAACAAAACCATCTCTGTGCTGCTAAATTATTCTGCAATTTTCTTCACTTTTAAAAGCATCGTGCTCTTGTGGCAGGTTGACGCAATCTTGAACCTGGTTTCCACACTGATCCAAGATCAGCCCGATCAGCCGGCCGAGGATCCCGACCCGGAAGACTTTGCCGAGGAACAGAGTCTAGTGGGACGCTTCATCCATCTGCTGCACTCGGACGACCCGGACCAGCAGTATCTGGTACCCGAGCTGACCTCTTCCCATTTGCTTTCATCCACTGATGCTGATGCTGTTAAACTTCTTCCGTGACTTATAAAATTCTATTTTTTTTATGTGCTTTACACGTGCAGCAAAATGTCCAGATTTTGCAATACGTCCCCGATTAAATTTGCAACTGATAATTCATGGTGGCAAAAATGTACAGTCAATTTCCGTTTTAGACACATTGGCAAATGTATGGTGGTCAGATTTCCTGGAGGTTCTGTCAGGAAACGACTGTAAAAAGCATATTTCTCTGAATATGTACGTGGCTTAGCCAGTTAAAAGGCAAATTAATACACTTTTTTTTTTTTTTTTTTTTTTACACTATCATTTTGGACCTTTTTTTGCTCGTTTTTCGTTTTTTTTTCCCCCCAGACTATAAAGTGCACAGTCACTTTTTTTTTTTTTTCAATTTTATGTTAATTTTTAAGATTTTATTTGCACACCATAGTCTGAAATCCGGGACTGGATCATTTTGGTCCTAAAAACACACTTTTTGGTCAGAATGTGCTGGTATTCAGATTAACCAGTGGTTCTGTTAACTAGAATCGACTGTAAAAGGCATATTTTCCTGACTGGAATGAAGATTTAAAGGCACGTTTTCTGCCTAATCGTTTTGCACAATGCACAGATTTCTATCCGGACTACACGGTGCACAACCAATTTGTTGTTCATTTATTTATTTATTTTAAGTGTAGGGTTTTTACTTGCCCATCATAGTCTGAAAAATATGGTACGTTGATGTCATCATGCTCTGTTGACTTTTGTTTTGTGTTTGTGTGTTCAGATTTTAAACACTGCCCGGAAACACTTTGGCGCCGGTGGCAATCAGAGGATCCGACACACTCTTCCTCCGCTGGTGTTTGCTGCTTATCAACTGGCCTTCCGCTACAAGGAGAACTCCTCATCAGTAAGTCCCACACACACACTCCCATCACACTCAGCGGGAGACTCCCGAGAGGATCACAGGCGTTGCTTCCACCTATAGTGAACAAATGTAGCCAAGAACACGGTTGTTTTTTCTTTGTAAACATCATTTATTAATGGGATTTCACGGATCAAAATGGTGTTTTTGTCCTAAAAAAAAGCACTTGGTGTATTTTTTTTTTTTTTTTTTGAAAAATCAAATCGTCATGCTAAAAGATTTTCAATCAAAAGATATTTTAATGAAAAGTTTATATTTTTGTCCCTCTGCAAAAAATATAAATTTTATATATTTAAAAAAAATAATAATCAAGAAAAGACTTGATAAAAATGTAAATAGTATGTAAAAAGCAGAAACGTGTCAACAATTCTTTATTTATGATTTTTTTTTTATGAAAGCAGCTTGTCTTCTGACACCATGTTCACTGAAGAACTCGAATCCACAACGAAAAGTGCAGATCAAGTCGTTTTGCTGCTCTGACTTGCCAGAATAGAGAGAATTTAGTCATTTTCCAGCTTCACGTCTGCAGCTACAGACGTCAAGATCATTTATTTTATGAAAAGCGTTCCAAAATCTTCAGTGTGTTAAACTGAGACTGAACAGTTCTGAAACCGACACTGGAATGTTCTTTTCTTGTGGGAACGCAGCGTTAATACATGTTAGATTGTCCTTCGCTTTAAAGTGCAATCGAAGCAAATGACTTTTTTTCCTCTCTAGTTCTACCTGTCACAAAGGCTTTTAAGCTTTGTTCCTGGCAGAGCTGCATGATCTATTGAAGCTGAGGAGAACCGGTCTGCAGTGGCACTCGCTTCACGTTTCCACACATTATAAAACATGCACGTTTGAAATGTGGTTTATAATAGAAAAGGATCTTTTTCTGTCTCTTTCTCGTCCTCAGGATGACAAATGGGAAAAGAAATGTCAGAAGATCTTCTCATTCGCCCATCAGACCATCAGCGCTCTGATTAAAGCGGAGCTGGCTGAGCTGCCTCTCAGACTCTTTCTTCAGGGGGCTTTGGCCGCCGGAGAGATTGGCTTCGAGAATCACGAAACTGTCGCCTACGAGTTCATGTCTCAGGTAGAGAAGCGTTTTCATTCCATTTATTTTTTTTTTTTCGTTTTCTCGTATGGACCCCTATTCCTGACAAAATCCGACACATTCGTGAAGTGTTTTTGAAATGGTGTTCACAAAATAGTGGGAGCGCAAAGCAGGTGGAGACGGATGTAGAGCTGCACGATTAATCGCTCAAAGATCGGAATCTCGATTCTAACCGACGAATCTTTTTGCTAAAAAAATAAACTGGGATAATGAGTGAGGAAATACAGCGGTAAAGTAAGTCTGCTATCAACTCTGATATTTTACTACCTGAAAAAAGATTTTATTGTTTGTCCTCAACTGTATATAATACTGTTCCTTGGAATGTTTATTTTTAAGTTTAATGGTAATTTTTTGATTATTTTTTTTAATTCTTTCCAACAATACGTTTACATTACATTGTTTCATTCCATTTATTTAAATGGAAAGTATTATAAGTAATATGTGTTATATTATATTGCTTGTTGACAACCTGATTTTCAGGGTTGAATATTTAAAATAATAAAACATCCAGAAAGAATTGTGATCTTTATTCTAAGCCAAAAAAATAGTGATTCTCATTTTAACCCGAATCGTGCAGCTCTAACAGGTATTCTGACTTGTTACTGAAAAGCCAGTGTAGATCTGGACAAATAAAATGGTCCCATTCTGTTTTTCTAAATCAGATGGTTTTCAGTTTGTGTGTGTGTGTGTGTGTGTGTGTGTGTTTCTCAAGGCGTTCTCCTTGTACGAGGATGAGATCAGCGACTCTAAGGCTCAGCTGGCCGCCATCACCCTCATCATCGGCACGTTTGAGCGCACACGCTGCTTCAGCGAGGAGAACCACGAGCCTCTGCGCACCCAGTGTGCCCTCGCCGCCTCCAAGCTGCTGAAGAAACCCGACCAGTGCCGCGCCGTCAGCATCTGTGCCCATCTCTTCTGGTCTGGACGCAACACAGACAAGGGAGGAGAAGAGGTGGGTCTTGAAGCGATCTTTATTCTAGTGACGCACCGAAATGAAAATTATTGGCCAAAACTGAAAAAGAGGAAAACCTGGCCGAAAACCGAAACACTTAAAGAAATTATGTTGCACCCCAATTATTAGTAGTACCATTGCATTTAATGCTATGATCACATGCAATATGTAATTTTATATGCAAATGCATACGTTAATAATGTGCAAATTTATATGCAAATGCATACATTAATAATACAGCTTCAAAGAATAAATGAAGCTAAATTTGTTATAAGTTATGCAAATATTTATTAAGCATATTGCAACAATCAAGAGTATGAAATATAATTCAAGCTAAAATGTCACATAAAACGATACATAAACAATAATATAAATGCCTGCTGAAAGGTTGTAAAAATAAATGTTCTTCACACACGTAATGTGTAAAATCAAATGGAGCATATATTTACAATGTTATCTAACATAAAAGTTATGCTACTTTTAAATATAAGCAAGTATATAAATGTTCATATGAAGTGCTTAGCTTTCCAAACTTAACTTTCTCTCTCTCTCTCTCTCTCGCTCTCGCTCTCTCTCTCGCTCTCTCGCTCTCTCGCTCTCTCGCTCTCTCTCTCTCTCTCTCTCTCTCTCTCTCTCTCTGACAACAAAGAAAAGCCCTTTATCAGGTCTCAACTTTTCCCTCATCCGATTTTGTTTTGTCCACCTACTGTTGTGTAATAGTTCCATTTTTTTTTTTTTTTTTTTTTTTTTTGGAAAGAAAATAAAAAGGTTGTTGACCGTTAAATAAATAGTAAGAGAATTGTTGAAGGGAGCGACTGAGCGAAACGGCGCTTTCTTTTCTCACACAGGCCCGTGGTCGGTGTTTGACGCAGGATGTGTTACGCGTGTCTTTGTTTGTATTTGGGTCAGCCAGAACTGTGACGTCATCTTTTTGATAAGGCGATATCTTTTCTGACATTACGTGGGAGTTTTACAATCGAGCCGTTTTTGATTTTCGAAGAGACACATTGCGTCCAAGACTCGAGTGAAATAAAGTGTGAATTTGAGAGAAGAATCGAGCCCGTAGGTGGGAGATGTTCTTCAGAGAGACGAAATGCCTTAACCGCACATGAATCATAGTGACTTTAATGTCTTGTTTCTCTTCCTACATAAGTGTCGATGCTGAGCTGTCACGTATCATGTTCATCTGTCCGCGCGTATTACATAAAGTCAAACTGATTTTCTCCAATCTCTCTTTGTTCAAATGAATCGAGTGTCATATCGCTTTGTACATTTCAGAAAAAAATTATTCAAACTAGTGTTGATAAAATACAGGGTTTTGCACATTTTGATGATGTGCATTTTGATAAATATTTTTATAATAAGCACTCGTGCGCTTTTCCGTGAAGCGATCGATGGTGTTGATGCGTTGCCCTTGATGTGGCCACCGATACTGGACACTTGATGGGGCATTTAGGCTTCTTCGGCCTTGCTGAGCGGATCAATAGGAAACGCCGTAACGGCAAAAAGCGTGTGGAGAAAGAGCGGCGAGCTGTTCTCGGGGAACATAAATACGTGTTGCCCCTAACAACACACTCTCCCGATCAGCTTTATTACCCAGAATCCTCCAGCTCTGAAAAGTTCAGTAGTTGTGCCAAGATGTAGGAACTGACGCTTTTTTCTGTGCTGTGTTTGTCAGATCCGCGATGGGCGCAGGGTGATGGAATGCTTGAAGAAAGCGCTGAAGATCGCCAACCAGTGCATGGACCCGTCTTTGCAAGTCCAGCTCTTCACCGAGATCCTCAACAGATACATCTGCTTTTACGAGCGAGAGAACGATGCGGTATGTTTTTTGCGCTAGTATGTTCTCTTTTACACACTGTGGCACGTCGGTTCATAACTATTTCGGTTTAGCAAAACAATTTGGTTTAAAAATGTTTGGGTACATTTCTTCTGGTTCAGAACTCCACCTTTGTGTCTTATTTTATTGTATCTAGAGCAGGGGTCTCAAACTCAGTTTACTTGGGGGCCGCATTAGGCAGAGTCGGGGTGAAGCTGGGCCGCATCAGGTTTTTCCGCATCATTTCCGCAATATACGTCATCAGTGGCGGTTCTAGGCATGGACGAACGGGGCAGTCACCCAGGGCGGCATTTTTTCATGTCACATGGGGGCACCACGTGCGCTCCGAACCAATTTTTTTTTTCTGTAAAGTATCAATACGTTTGTGACAGCGACCCGTTTGTGTGTTGTGCGCAGAAAACGAAAAAAGTAAAAACGGAGGGAGAGGAAGAGCGCAAAAGGCATTAC
The DNA here is from genome assembly GCA_028031935.1 of Paedocypris micromegethes. Classification (NCBI taxonomy): domain Eukaryota; kingdom Metazoa; phylum Chordata; class Actinopteri; order Cypriniformes; genus Paedocypris; species Paedocypris micromegethes. Next base: position 8,613,750 of record CM051504.1, read on the forward strand.
GTGTGAGTGTGTCTCTCTGAAGAAGGGAGCAGAGGGGCATTTACTCACTTATAAGTCGATCCGCTTATTAGTCGACCCCCCCAGTGCAGCTGTGAGACTGTGGTATTCTGTTTAGACCCCCTTATAAGTCGGGAGAAAGAAGTGAGAGAAAAGTGGAAAGATTGAAATGAGTAGAAACCCATTTTTGTGTTTCATATAAAGTCAATTCTGGTTATTTTGGGCCCATCGGGACACTAAAGCTCCGGGCGTACACCCCCTTCCGAAATAAGACGAGAAGTAACCCTTAAAATATCATCACGTTATTTTTTCACAACTTAATGAACGACCTGTTCAGATGCTCTTTAAGCCTATAGAAATGATAAAACTATTCAGACATTCTTGGTGGTAAAAGAAGCACAAAATCAAAGTAACCCTGTTTATTTAGGTTGGTATTAATCTGTTTACCTTATTGTTATTTATATTTAAGGTTTAATTTGTTATTGGTATGGTTGCATTATAATTTTAAAGATTTGTGGGCAAAGTGCCCTGCCCCTTTAAGAGCGGACTCGTGTTTTGGGAATAAGCTTGAAATCCACAGTGTGAGTGTGACTCGTTCATTTGTGAAGCTCCACGCTTTTACCTGAGAGAGAGAGAGAGAGAGAGAGCGCCTGTTCTGAGTAAAATATTTTTTTATTTCGGTAGACCTATTATAGATAGATAATAGATTTTTATAGATTTTCTATTTATGGATTTTTTTATTTTATTTTATTTATTTATTTTTTTTTTCTCGCGGGTCTACCGTACCGTCTTCTGCCGCTTATCCGGGGCCGGGTCGCGGGGGCAACAGCCTCAGTAAGGAGGCCCAGACTTCCCTTGCCCCAGCTACGTCCTCCAGCTCTTCCGGAAGAATTCCGAGGCGTTCCCTGGCCAGCCGGGAGACATAGTCTCTCCAGCGCGTCCTGGGTCTGCCCCTGGGTCTTCTCCTCAGCAGCAAGGCGTCCGGGGGGCATCCTTACCAGATGCCCGAACCACCCCATCTGGCCCCTCTCAACCCGAAGGAGCAGCGGCTCTACTCCGAGCTCCTCACCCTATCTCTGAGGGAGAGCCCAGCCACCCTGCGGAAAAAGCTAATTTCCGCCGCTTGTATCCGGGATCTCGTTCTTTCGGTCACCACCCACAATTGGTGGCCATAGGTGAGGGTAGGAACGTAGATCGACTGGTAAATCGAGAGCTTTGCTTTTTGGCTCAGCTCTCTCTTCACATGACGGACCGGTGCAGCGTCCTAATTATCGCGGACGCAGCACCGATCCGTCTGTCGATCTCCCGCTCCGTCTGTCGATCTCCCGCTCCATCCTCCCCCCACTCGTGAACAAAACCCCGAGATACTTAAACTCCTCCACTTGGGGAAGGACCCTGTCTCTGACCTGCAGGGGGCACTCCACCCTTTTCCGGTCGAGAACCATGGTCTCGGACTTGGAGGTGCTGATTCCCATCCCGGCCGCTTCCCACTCGGCAGCAAATCGATCCAGTGAGAGCTCTCGCGGGCCTCACTTACATTAAACTTTAATAATAAGGTGGGGGCCACAATTGGCCCGCGGGCCACGAGTTTGAGACCCCTGATCTAGAGGTAAATTTAAATGTTTGCTCTGAAGCGGCCTTTTGTTGATAGTCAAGTGATACTACCAGTTCAGAAAACATTTAATTTTGTCTTATTTCCAATTTTTAAGGTTTTCTCAAGTAGCGACACAGAACCGTTTGTTGCTAAAGAGCAGAGTGACGTGCAATTCCATTAGGTGACACAAGGTGGCGAGACTTTACACTCAATCAGATTTGTAATTGGGTTTGCCAACAAACGCCCTTGCTAAACTTTTCACCTGTTCACAAACTCCAAATTGATGGATGATTGCTGCTTTGTTTTTCTGTTGAATAGTTTGAATCTGTTGCAGTATGTGGGAAAAACAGCAGCCTGTGGCATATTTAGCTGCATGGTGAATCAGATTTCATGTGGTATACAGTTTATTCTAAATCTGTCGTCATGACAACAAATATATTTTAAAATCTGTAAGGAATATCTTACTTTATAGCTAAAAGGGTATAATTTGCAATTTGACATCAAATTCAGTTCATTGCAATTAACCTTTTTGGTCGCTGGTGTCATTCTCTTCATTTTGTGAAGTTTAAAAAAAAAAAAGCTTAAAAATGGAAAAAAAAGAAATAAACATGCCAGTGTCATTAATTAACTTTCAATTAGCCTAGATTTACAACTTGTTCAGGTTATGAACACTATTGCTTTGTTAAAGCCTTGCTTGATTTGTCAAGATTTGGTATCACTTCTGTGATGAGATGAGATGCACTTGCTTCATCCCAGAGTGGAGAAATTTCTCTGAACCAAGCAGCTTTACGGAAATGAAAAAGGTGCAATATATATATATATATATATATAAAACCAACATGTATAACCATTCAGTATTATGTGTACAGTTTTTTGCGAAGCTGAAATCAGGGCGCACTTATAGAAAGAACAAAGTGCAATGCAATTATTCTCAGTCTCTCAAACGACAATTTCAGCTTTGTTTTGTTCCTTGAATGTGTGATCGGTGTTTTGCTCCTTTTAATATGAATTTGTGTCGTTTTGTTCCTTTTAGTTAAAAATGTGTGGTCAGCGTTTTCAGCTAGACTAATTATCAGCGCCATACTTTTGCTACACAAATATACTGTACAAGTGTTCACTTTACTGTGTGTATGTGCACTTCCCTCGATGGGTTAAATACACAGCACCAGTTAGCCATATTGACAATCACACTCACATATCCGTGTTCACTTTTCCTCAATAAAATGTACTTGTATGTTTTTTTAATTATGTCCGGCTCACACGTTGTTTTCTTTAGTCAAAAACGTATTACAGTATTACAGTACAGTATTCAAACAAGTGTTTATTTTGTGTTGAGTTTACATTACTTTATTTTACACTTCAATATTCAATATTACAAATTTCTATACGTATTCCTCATATTGATCATTGTTAATAATAGTTATTAATAATACATAATTATTATTTGTGATTAATCGCCATTAATTGTGATTAATTTGGTTTGGGTAGTGCGATTAACTAGTTAAACAAAGTTAATCGTTTGACAGCAGTAATTCATTTCTATACAGTAGAAAAAGCAGTATTTAGAAAGCAACAGACAACAGAAATCAAGTAAAGGACAGTAGCGCAGCAGTACATGTTCTTCTGGCTGTGGTCTCCTCTTCGCTCCTGTGATCTCCTTCACTCTTGAACAGCTGAATCCATCTGTAATTTAGGGGAGATTGAGGCGAGTTTGGCAGGAGCACATCAGGGCACAGAGCAGCGGCGGGCCAACAGGAAGTGTAAACACACACACACACACACACACACACACACCGCAGGCTTAAGAGTGGAACAAAAGCAGGAGCATGTGCCGCATTTCATCCACACGTTACTCGCCTCACTCATCCAGAGAACATTGCTGCTAACCGTTTCATCACACGCCCCTTAGAATGTCTTTCTAAAGACAAAACGCATCAAAAAAAACGTACAAAATGTGATGACCAAAAATGTGTTTTTTTCAAATGTTTAACATTTATGATGTTAAACATAAATAGGTTTAACATTTTACATGTTTTATTTATTTTAAGTTTTATTTTAAATAAATTGGTATGGTTTTCCACAAAATGTGTTTTTAAATGACTTTTACCCTGGTATCAGCAATTGGCCTCTGCCACATTTTCTCGTCCTGCGATACCTGGGACATGTTTGAGTGGCGTGTAAGGGGTTAATCTACAGTGCCGAGTGCCCCGCCCCAAGCCCCGCCTACCTGCAGCAGGAGCATGAGGCAGCCGCATGGTGAATGAAGTTAAAAGTGAATGAATACTTCAAAATAAACACAGACTGCAAATTGTGCTCAGGGATGTTGTACACGGGCTCAAAATGCAGCGCTGTAAATAATAAACAGGAAGTCATTTAATCGAGCAGCTAAAATCCCAACACGACCACGAGTACAAAGAGTTAGTTTCTAAACCAACACAACTCACGCTGCAGCAAACTCTCGCCAGAAGAGGGAAAATGTTGTTAGTTTCTTCAAATATTAAGCACTAAATAGCAGATATGTATTAATTCCCCTTGTGCTGTCCAAAGTGGCAGAGTTTACAACAAACTGAATAAAAATACTCGAGTTGCATTGTTACCGTTTAAATGTTATGAATGTAATAAATGTTATATTTTATATTTGTAATATAGTTATAATACATTTTATAATTAATATGTTTTCTGTAAAATGTTGCATACAACATGCTTTTCAATTTAAATATATTGTTAATTCCAAACTAGCTCCTTTGAGCTTTTTTTGTTAAATTAAATGACTAAAGCTGATACCTGCAAACTTAAGTCACGTGTTTTATTAAGTACTTTATTAAGTACTGAAATGCAAGTACTCGTACTAGTTTTCCAAAAAAGTGGTATTGGTGCATCCCTAATTTAAAAGGATTTAACCGGAGATGTGCGCGTTAATTCTAGGCAGTATTTCTGCGTGACTGATTAGCTCTTAGCAACAGCATTCACCTCTGTAACTCCTGAACCACAAATGAATCCGAGACTCAAGATGAATGTTTGTGTAGATTTGCTTGGTCTTAAGCAAGATCTTAAGCAACCAGAAAAAAACAAAATAAGATTTATGTGGCCTGCCATGTCATTTAATGTGGCCCGCGAGAGCTTAAAAGTGTTGAGTGTCTAAAAATGAATATCAAAAAAATGAATGAAGAGCGTGCGTTTGACCAAAAACTACATTTCCCACAATGCCTTTCGACTATGGTTGCCACGGCAGTTTCTCCACAGTTGTGTTTTTTTTCTTCATTCACTCGGGCAGTTTGATCCTTCATTAATGGAGTTTTCGGTGTTTTCATAGGCTGACAAAATTTTAAAGGATTTGTTAGAGCAACAAGCAAACTCGAGTTTTCTACGCAACTGCAATTGTCACTTGATTAAGTTATAATAAATGATGAGTTATTTAACATTAAGCAGTAGTTACATTTATTTTACATTATATTTGATCACATTTAGTTACATTTTATAATGAGTGAAAATAAGTTTGACAACCCTGGAATTCCGTGATGCAGTAAGAGAGAATTGCGAGAGATTGGCGTTGACGCAAGCAGCTCCACCTGAAGCTCGAGATGCTTTGAACTTTCAATTATGTAACGATTTTTAGTTCAAAGTTTAGCCCAGCTGCTTCGAGATACTCCAATCCGAACGTTTTTATATACATTCTTTTTTTTTTTTTTTTTTGTGCTAATTTTGTGCACATACACACTCACACAGACTCAAAAGTAACTATCAAAAGTCAATGAAAAATATCTTTTTATTTTGTTTATTTTTCACAATTTGTGTGCCGGCAAAAATATATATTAACAATGGACGCTTAAAAATGGATGTTTTATGGGTTTAAAAAAAAAACAGACAAGGAAGCGTTTTGACAAAAACCGTAAAGAACAGTGACGTCATTGTCTACCTCGTGTTTATGGCCTGTCTTTTATCTTCACCATGAAGGTGACCGTGCAAGTCCTGAACCAGCTCATCCAGAAGATCCGCGAAGATCTGCCCAACCTGGAGGCCAGCGAGGAGACGGAGCAGATCAACAAACACTTCCACAACACACTGGAGCATCTCCGTCTGCAGCGAGAGTCTCCCGAGTCTGAGGGGCCGGCCTACGAGGGTCTGGTCCTCTAGGTGCCTCCCCTTTATATTTGTGTACACACGCTAGAGATGTATATGGCCACGCCCACACCAGGGAGTGGCCCAGCCAAACCCCGCCCACCTCCTTTCTGTTGACTTCCTCCTCGTCCTCTTTAGAGTAGAGCACTTCTCTGCACTTCAGATTTCCATTCCCTCTTGCCTTTTTCTTCAAGAATCTAGCTCGTTTTTAACCAAACCTTATTTAAAATCAACCTTTCTTTAGTGCATCCGGGTCCGAGCTGGAGGAAAGGGCAGAACGTTATTAAGTCGCGCCTCGTTAGTCTGTTTCCGCGCGGCTTTATTGTTCCGCGCGACGGAAAGTAAAGACGCCGTCACGTCCATGTGAATACGAACCGTTTTACGTCTCTCGAATTATGATTCTGTCTCTTCATATATTGTATGGATAATCTAAATGTAAATCAGTTAAATAAATTACCATTGATTTCATGGCATTTGCACAAATAAAGAAAAATATTAACCCCCGATTACCCGTCAAATCGTTATTTTGTCTGTTGAAAATTCGAATGGAGATTGTGCTGTAGCTTCCCCGCTTCGTTTATCTGTAATATTACACACACTTATACACACATTGTATAATATAAATATATTTGTTTATATATAATGTTAACACAAAATATGATGTTTTGTGAACATTATCTGTGTATGTCTTCATGCGGATACTCATGCATGTGTATACAAACACAAATGTATATACATAATATTAATATATATATATATATATATATATAAGTTCATGTATGTATCTGGTCATGAACTGACGCAATTTTGTATGTATGTCCATGTGTACAGAATATAATTATATTGTATGTACGTAAATTACATTATCTTATTAAAGTACACAATACTTTATACATTAATACATAATTACATTAAATTATGTTCTCATAATGCATTCAATTCAGAATATAATTTTTCTAATTGTAATTTTTATTTGTAAAAGTTTGCATATTTTTATTGATTCCTGTTCCACACCATTGATTATAATTGATTGCCATAACTCAGTCTTTCTCGTCTCGAGGTTCAGAATCTCCCTGTCGGGTCGAGTTATTCCCGCCACATTTTTAGTGTGTATATTAAAGTTTTCCTGTGATTCCATCAATGCAGCTTCCCTGGATGTAATTGCTGGAGATGAGTCATATTTCTATGTTTAATTTAGTTTCCCTTCGATTCGGTTGCTATGGGAACGACGTGTGCAATCCCCATAAATCTGCCTCGCACAATCCCTATACGACTATAAACACCTTGTGTGTGTGTGACTGTAAAGATTGTATTTTCATATAGATTCCACAGAAGGTCTTGGTGGCAATTTGGTGTTAATTTTGACAACGTTTTTTAGTTTAGTTTTAGTCATAGTCTTTAGTCTTTTGACTGAAACTCAGTTTAGTTTTAGTCCCAATTTGGTCGTCTTATTTTTTTTTTTTGTTTTAGTCTAATTTTAGTTGACTAAATACCACAACATTTTTAGTGGACTAAATTACAGTATAGATTTAGTCAACGAAAATATAGGTGCAATATATTCTAAATGTTTACTAAAGTTGCTATGTCTAAGAAATCTGAATACCTAGTTAACTATGAACATATAAAATATATACAAAGATCTTACTTGGAAAAACATTTATTTTTCATTAATTTGAAAATGTATTTGACATTTATTTATCATTTATTTCTTCTACTTATTTTTATGAACTTTTCTTTCAGTCCTAATAAATGTATTCTCACAAGTGAAACCTCAACAAAGAGGAAAAATAAACACAGTAAAATGAAATAAATTAAAATTGCATCATGTTTATAAGTAACAAATAGTTGCATTGGAAAAAAAGAGTTTTCATCAGCAGATGGCGCTTCAGGTGTTGTATTTCTCCCCGTGATTGTTGCTTCACACAGATAGTTTTTCTAAGGTGGCGTTGAATGTAAAACGAGTCCATATATCTGAGCGTTGTTTCCTGTCGGTGTAGACGTTATTGAAGACACTCGCCTCTATAACTACATCACCAGCTCACCCAGTCACCGTGTTTTTCCTGCAGCTGAAATACTCTGTGTCCTGATTGGTTCTTGATTGCACCCGCCTTTCTCCACAAGCTCTGATTACGATTGGACGTTGTCACGAAAGGCATTTTGTTTCATTTTTTCCATTGACGAAAGTGTCAATAAATGTAGTTGCAGCTTTCGTCCCCAAGCGTTAGTTTTTATACAGTTCTCGTTCCGTTTTCATCAGGGAAAAAGTGTCGTTGACGAAAACGATGACGAACACATTTCGTCAACGAAAAGAACACTGCGTGGTGGATGTCAAGACTGTGACTTACTCAAATTCCACTTATTATTATAAAGTTACTTCAAAAACGATCAACCTCATTTCAACTGTTTTTTTTATATTTCGTGAAAGCACGTACACGTAAAGCGTAGGAACGCCGATTAGAGTGGGTTTTAATACTTCTGGTCGATGTTGTGCGGCTGCACCTTGCTCTTGCCCGGGCACAGCAGTTTACTGAATGCCCTTTTGAAGCTGCTGTGGCACAGGGGATACAGCACGGGGTTGATGGAGGAGTTGATCCACAGCAGCCAGAAGGACATCTCGTACAGGTAGTGCTGGACACACTGGCCGTGACACGCCGCCCGGATGATCATCAGCAGGGTGTACGGAGCCCAGCACAGCCCGAACACGCACACGATGACGGCCAGAGACTTGGCCACCTTCTTGTCCCGGGACAGGCGGAAGCGACTGGCCAGACTGGCGACTGGGTCCGGGCGGTGCCGTGACCCGGTGGATCGGTCCATGTAGTGGAACGTGGCCTCGCTGGACGCCAGAATCCTGTCTCCCACCTGTAGAGGAGGAAGGTCGGTAGAAATCTGAGTCCACGCAATACTGTAATCCAAAGTATCGAGATTTTGATAAAAATCTGAAACCATACAATACTGTGATCCAGAAGTATTTATCTCAATAAGAAGTATTGATATTTTGATACAAATCTGAAACCATACAATACTGTGATCCAAAAGTCTTGATATTTCGATTAAAAAAGTATTGATGTTTCGATAAAAATCTGACACCATAAAATAATGTCATCCAAAAGTAACGATATTTCGATAAAAATCTGAAACCATACAATACTATGATCCATAAATATCGATATTTTGATAAAAATCTGAAACCATACAATACTGTAATCCAAAAATATCGATATTTCGATAAAAATCTGAAATGATACAATACTGTGATCCAAAATTATCGATTTTTTGATAAAAATCTGAAACCAATCCAAAACTGCAATCCAAAAGTATCGACATTTCGAAAAAAAAGTATCGACATTTCGATTAAAATCTGAAACTATACAATACTGTGATCCAAAAGAATCAATATTTTGATAAGAAGTATTGATATTTCGATAAAAATCTGAAACCATACAATACTATGATCCAAAATTATTGATATTTCAATATAAATCTGAAACCATACAATACTGTGATCCAAAAGTATCGATATTTCGATAAGAAGTATTGATATTTCGATAAAAATCTGATCGATATTTTGATAAAAATCTGAAACCATACAACACTGTAATCCAAAAGTATCGATATTTCGATAAGTATTGATATTTGGATAAAAATCTGAAACCATACAATACTATGATCCAAAATATCGACATTTTGATATAAATCTGAAACCATACAATACTGTGATCCAAAAGTATCGATATTTCGATAAAAAGTATTGATATTTCGCTAAAAATCTGAAACCATACAATACTATGATCCAAAATTATTAATATTTCAATATAAATCTGAAACCATACAAATCTGTGATCCAAAAGTATCGACATTTCGAAAAAAGTATCAACATTTCAATTCAAATCTGAAACGATACAATGTACAATTGTATCCGGGCATACAAACGAGGGCAGAATCCCGTCTCTCACCTGTAGAGGAGGAAGGTCTGCGATCACGCTGTCTCTGCGTCTGGCCGGGCGACTGGTGCCCATCTCCGCCGCCGAGACCTTGGCAGTAGAAGCCGCCCGGCAGCATCGAGACCGAGGAAGCTCCACCACGGCTCGTTCCTCCACCGGCCTGACGAAGAACACTCGCTGGACGTCTCCTGCCCCCAGTGGCTTCATCTTGAAGCTGCGCAGTGGGATGTACGTGGGCTGCTCCTCCCTCAGCGCGCACCGGTTGCGGATGTTGATGTAGATGCTGAGGTTGAAGTAGGTGACGCTGATGAACGGCGTGAAGAACTCGAAGGTGGAGGCGGTCATCAGGAAGTACCAGTTGAAGTAGAACTCTGCGTAGCACTGGCCGTCCGGCACCACGCTTCCCCCCGCAGCGTGTTCCCAGCTGATGATGGCGGGACCGTAGAGGAGGAACGCCGCCAGCCAGACGGACAGCATCTTCAGCACTGCCTCACGCGTGATGCCCTTCTGACAGCGGTAACTCACCTGCAGCGAAGGTCAAAGATCAGTCGCAATACGCAACCTTACATACCCCACCCCCCTCACAACCACTAATGAATTGCTGTGACCCAAAAGTATCTATTTCGATAACATTCTGAAACGATACAATACTGTGATCCAAAAGTATCTATATTTCAATAAAAAGTATTGATATTTCGATACAAATCTGAAACGATACAATACTGTGATCCAAAAGTATCAATATTTTGATAAAAATCTGAAACGATACAATACTGTGATCCAAAAGTATCGATAATTCAATAACAATCTGAAACGATACAATACTGTGATCCAAAAGTATCAATGATTTGATAAAAAGTACCGACATTTCGATATAAATCTAAAACGATACAATACTGTGATCCAAATGTATCGATATTTTGATCATAAGTATTGACAATTCAATAAAAATAATACTGTGATCCAAAAATATCCATATTTTGATATAAATCTGAAACAATACAATACTGTAATTTCTTCTGACACGGAAACCAGGATTAATTCATTCGCCGGTGAGTATTAGATTTTAAATCTGCGTTCCAAACAGATGATGATTCTGACACTGAGTCAGACGCATGAAAAGAGACTCAAGTCGTGTCATGAATGAAAATATCCGCTTTTAAACGACAATGATGATGCTCAATTTTGAATAACCAATTGTTATACATGACAAGAGAAGTCCTGCCTGGAAATAAGAAAATTAAATAAATAAATGATACCTCCTTTCAGGGAAAAGATCAAATTCTCTGACAGGCAACAACAAAATGAATTAATTAATTCATTTGATAATTAATTAATTCATCTATTTTTGGTAAACGCTTAAAAGCAAAATATTAATGTTTTTCTCTTAAGTTGTTGAATCAATTTTGTGACCCTTGATAAGGAATTATGTGTACATTTTTCAGCAGAACCTTGATTCTGCTATTCTTTTCCTCACCGGACTTGAAGCTGATCTGCTGATGTGCTGATTGTTCTAATCTCTAAGATGTGTCACTAGTAAATGCAGCGTTATAATTAACACTCATTCCTGAGATTGTGTTGCCTGGAGTTTGTAGATGGCGGAATAAGAAGAAAGCATATTTTTCTATTGGTTGCACAAGCTGTTAGAGCCACATTTCCCAATATGCAAATGAGCAATTATCATATCAGTAGTGCAAGCCAGATGCGTGTCATGTAATGGGCGGGGTCAAAATTAAAGCTTTGTGTTCTATGCAACATCTGGACACTATAGTGACATAGTGTCATGAAAACAGTGCAATTAACTGGTTGGTTGGCCAGGTTTTACGCAATGGGCTGGCAAACATTAATCTGCTTGTATAAAACAATATTCCTGACAAAAAAAATAGAAATTTTAGTAGTTTTTTTTGGCAGAAATTGAAAGAGGTGTAGAAATCGTGCAAATTGAATTTTCTAATGTTGTACATTTCAATGTACTGAGCAGCCAGCATTTGACATACGTATATTAAATGCCTTAAAAGTTTGCACATGCATATCTATGCGCAGAAATGTACTAAACTCCAAATCAAACTCAAATTAAACTTCCAAGGCTACAGAAACTGCCAATCCACGTTCAAAATCAAAAAATATTCATATTGTTTAATATAGTATTTATTTTTAAAATGTGTATTGTAACACACTTTTTATCATTTAAATTTGTAGTGATTGTAATTACTTTTAGGGTTTTTAATTTTCTTTCATGCTTGTGTGTTTTCCTAGCTAATGTTGTCTGTTGTCTTGCTCACTGGTCATTGTCCTGATTTTAAATTAAGGTTGTTGTTCTGTTTGAGACGGTCTGCAACTATGAAAGACTCTTTATAAGTAAACTAAACATGATTTAAACTGTTCTCATTCCACAGAGGTTTTTGAATTTTGTTTGTCTGTTTTTGAAAAGAAAATCTGACTTTCAAATTAGCATGGAACTGGATCTGCTTTTGCGTCGCTGGGGAATTGGACTTGTGTCCAAGAGGTTGCAGGTTCGAATCCTGGTTCTGGTTCTACAACTGAGTCAAACCCACTTGCTCCCAGAGCGCCACAGCTTAAATCTGCCCACTGCTCCGGGTATGTGTGACTTTACTATGGTTAAACGCAGCGCCCCTAGTGGCCACATTGAAAAACTTGATTCGGCTCTTACCGCTTTAGTGACGGACTGAAACCTGTCGAAGCTGATGAGGACGATGTTGAAGACCGAGGCGGTGCACAGCACGTAATCCACCACCAGCCACAGCTTACACAGACCCCTGCCCAGCCTCCACTCGCCCGTCAGCACGTAGGGGATATACACGGGGATGCAAAACCCACCTGGAAAGCCGCACAGGTCAGTGACGCGCGCATACGCAAAGACCACCACGCGCGCGCCCGCTGTTCTAACATTCTATCCTACACATGAGGATTTCCTACATCACTCTATGCGCATGCTCGCTAAAAATACATACGCTTGTGCAATGACGGTAATTATTCTTTTAATATCCTTTAAGCGATTACATTTATGCATATATTAATATTTAGTTTACAACAATTAAGATAGAACGCTAGGTTTCCTGACTTCACATTAAGCGAGCACTTCGAACTACTTGCGTTAATTCATCAGCTTTTATACACGTGTTTTTCTAGATAAAATTCCTGAATATGAAAACTACACTCTCAGGCTTTACACTCATGCAAATGGTACATTTTGTGAACATTCGTTGAAAATTTTTAAACTTCACCAAACTTAATTCTTTATATTCTTCATTTTATTTTACTGTGATTGTCTAATTACCACAGTCGCATTCTAAGACAGAACTATCCGTTTGACATAATGGTATATCGCGCGTGCACAAAGCGCGATGTAGGAAATTCTCCCGTGTAGGACAGAATTTTAGAACACCGGCCAAACTCACCCACAAGAAAGTCCGCGATCGCCAGGTTGAGAAAGAAAAAGTTGCCCTGCGTGCGCAAACTCTTCTCCACCACGAAGGCCAGGATGACCAGCGCGTTCCCGAGCACCGTGGCGAACACCAGCAGCGTCATCAGCACCGTGAGGAAGATGGAGGTGGACGGGGAGAACTGGCCGTACTGCGCGCGCCGGTTCTCGAACATCTCCAGCTCACCCACGCTCGTCAGGTTGTCCCGCTCCATCGCGCTCAGGTTACCCGCTCTCCACACTAGAGAAGCCGCGGTGGGTGTTCCAGGGGAGAAGGATGCTTGCATGGCGTCGCTGGTGCTTCTCTCGCATGATAGTGCGCGTAAAGCTCCGCGCGTCTGGTGCGGTGCGGGTGCGCGGGCGGGCGGGCGTCGCGATTTATAGCCAAGTGGACCTGCGCGCTCATTGGCTGCTGCTGCTTTGGCGTTTTTAGGAGGGTTACCACGTTTAATACCGATACATAAGGGACGCGTAGGGGGCGGGGCCATGAGCAACCCTTTATGCAGTGATCACAACTTAAAAATATGTGAGACGTTAACAATCATTTTTTTATTGAAAGGCAGGCAGTCTTTCTCTTTCACAACTCAACAGGTATTTTAATAGGGTGGCTCAAATATTTGTCATTTTTTGCCGTACCACATGGAAACTGCACATCCATAGTTCAAGTTCTGAGCATTTCATAGTTTTAATTGTCTCAAAGCACTCATTGGCTGCGGCTGCTTTGGCGTTTTTAGAAGGGTTACCACTTTTAATAGCGAAAAATAAGGGACGCATAGGGGGCGGGGCTACAGGGGCGGGGCCACGAACAACCCTTTACGCAGTGATCACAACCTAAAAATGTGAGACATTAAAATCATATCTTTCATTGAAATGCAGTCAGTCTTCTCTTTCACAACTCAACAGACTACTCTAATTGTAATGGTATTTTAACAGGGTGGCTCAAATATTCGTCAGTTTTGTTGCAGATGACATGAAAACTGCACATCCATAGTTCAAGTTCAAGTTCTGAGCGTTTGTATGGTGCTTTTCACAATTTTAACAGTCTCAAAGCGCACGTGCAAATATTTAAGAGAATTGTTGCTTTTTATTCTTTTGATCGTCTGGTTGTTGGTGTTAAGTAAATGGCTGTGATTATCACTATGACTATGACAAAGACATAGTCTTTAGCATAGAACAGCTATAAAGTGTTTATATAGCCTGTTCGTAATTTAAAAATATAGAGAGTTGCATTTTACCATTTGATTTGAATTACACATGTGCATTATGTTGTTATGGTGATGTTTGTTTATTTATTTGCTTGGATTTGTTTTTGCTGTTGTGACGTGAAATTTCCCCGCTGTGGGACTAATAAAGGATTTTTCAATTCAATTCAATTCAATTGTATATAATAAGGTTTCATGTAATAAAGTAATGATTAAGAGTCTGATACAATCAGACCCGCCCTCCTCACTGGACAGTTAATTACTGGACCAATTAAACTAACGCTGACGGTGCTTATTACCCAATCAAAAGTGGGAAAGGAGAGTCTTCATAAAATGCTTAAGGGATCATTTGCATGGAACGCTGCTTAAAAAAATATATAAAATATACAAGTTCTCGTGCGTGAATGATTCTTTGGGCGTTCTTGGTGTCTCACTGCTTCCTTCGGCATCACGCTGTCTTTGCTGAAGATGATCTCCAGAAATCAAGCGTCCTTCAATCTCCTCGCCTAATCAGATGATTCGCAGCGTGATTATCAAATCTCTTTATCCCATAATCAGTGTAATAATCACATGTATCTTTACAGTCTGTCTATCCCTGTGTTCATTGATCTGTCTGTTTATCATTTGGTCCAACTGTCTGTCGTCAATTAGTCATGTGATTTTGTGAAGGCTAATAGTCTCTCTCTCTCTCTCTCTCTCTCTCTCTCCTCTCTCTCTCACACACACACACACATCTTTGTGCTCAACAGTGCGTGAGTAAATGTCTTGTTTTCTCACCCTTGTGTGTTCGATGTCATATATGACAGGCTGGTTTTCTCCTTCATTACAAACACCGTCCCTGAAGTGAACGCGGCGAATCAAAGGATCACGCGAGAAGGTCAGATGAATTCACAGAGATTTAAATGTCAAACCTTCTGTAAAGGTGTTCCAAAGCTAATGACTCACAACAGCACATCCACGTCTCCTTTGTGCTGGATTGTCCTTCACTTGAACAGTATATTTACCATTTAGAATTCTGCTTTAAACGGGAATTTTGACTCACTGAAATCACATTCTCTCATTCGCTATCAATTTACGTCTTGAAACCCACAATCTTGCTTTGATAAGATGCTCTGCTAATTAATCCATTACAAGTAAACCAGTAAATCATAAATACTTCTATAGAAATGGCACAACAGCAACTTATCCACAAAATCATTCTAAAAAGTGAAATTGTGTACAGTGGAGACCGGTTCCTATACCACTGCAGAAATGGAAAATTGTTTAAGCCTTCAAAAGTGAATTTACAGAGTTGTTTTTCTAGCATTTGAACACTGTGGTCTTTCAGTGATCACGTAATGAGAACTTCTCCCACCATACAATTGTGAGATTTTCTGAGAGAAGCTTCACAAAGGAACCAAGATGTAAAAAAAAAACACATGTTCTCTCAGACCGAGGGAAACATCTGGCCACGAGAGCATCGAGAACCAGCGATGACACATAACAGGTGGGAAAACACGACAAAAGCATCTCGAGTTCTCCCCGAAATACGTAATCACATCTTTGTGTTTGTGTGTTTTCGCAGCCACTTGCATCGTCTTCGTCCCTCGCTCACTCTTCCTCCCCGAAATTCCATTCACACACACCCACTAATTCGCGGTAATTGCAAGAAGCCGAGGCCAATGGCACATCCGATGAAGAACAGACAGTTTGAAATCAGAAGATAATTACATGCTGAAGATGCTGGACATCCGCCTCATCACTGTGCTTTCACGCGCTTCCTCACAGGAACCAGCAGAAGACAAAAGCTTTGTTTTACTCCACAGAAACGCCTGATTGGATTCCGAGCATCCTTTTCTTTTCTTGCTAGTCAATGTTGCGTGTCTGTGCTGCTATTGGTCCGTTTCCTCCACCTGTGTCTCTCGCTACCTGCTCTTGTGTATTTAAACCTCTTGTTCTTCATTGTTGAGTTATTTTGTTTGTGTGAGTTCTGTTCATGTCGTGGCACCTTTACAACTCTGGTCAAGTCAAGTCAAGCTAACTCTGGTGAGCTAGTCATGCTAGTTGCTAATTTAGCTTCGTTTTGTTCAGATATTCTGTTTAGTTTGGCATTTTATAGTTTTACGTTTACACCTTGTAAGAGCCAAAATGCAATGTTTCATGTAAGGTTTGTGTATTGTTGTTGCGTACAATATTTCACTATTTATAGTATTTTTGTTGGAATATTCGGTTCATTTTGGAAATAGTTGATGCTTGACTTTTGTTGTTTTGTTGCTACCTTTTTACCATGCAAACGTGTTTGATACATGGTGTGTTTTAGAAGCAGAAGATGTACTTCGTTTTTGGTTTTGTGTACTGGACTTTATTATAAAAATTATAGAGATTATAGAACTACTTATATATACATCTGGATTCTGTATTACTGTATTACTTTTGATGTTAACCGAATGTCTTTTTTCTTTCAAATGGTTTTGTCCTCCCTTGAAATTACGACTGTTCTTTGCCATTTGAAAGTGGAATCGGTGCTGATGGAGACACGTTCACCATGAACTTTAGGTCAGTGAGGTCATTTAGACTTGATGGAATCCTGGAGATGGTTTGGAATTGAGAGAAGTTAAAAAACATGAAGGATGGATCTATAGGAGACCAAGGCTTTAGGCAAATATACGTAGGACCACCAACCAGTAAAGAGAGAAATTTGTAAAAGCAAGGCTGTGTGTAGTTGGAGAACATCATGGAGATAAAAATGCAGGAAAGCAAAGAGGTGACAAGACGAAGAATCTTTATTGAGATGAAGGCTGGAACAGAGACGCTGCAGAAAGTTGGATTTTTCACCGTTTTGATCTACTTCCGGTGAATATTCCGACCTGATGTCTTCTCAAACGCATCATCCCCATTAAGACCAGATTGATCAGCTCAGCACCATTCTCACTAAAGCAGTTGGTGATGATGGACGATCTGGTGAATATTCATGAGGTGGACATGAAAGCAAGAGTTCTTCTACTCGAGTGCTCCTCAAAAGCTTTGAATAATCCCGCGGCTCATACGGCAGGTGGCTTTCTGGCCTCATTAGAGGACAAGACAAGAGATCCTTAAGTTATTTATTACTGAAAAAATGAATAATGAGGCTTATGATTACTGAAGCCATCAAGCCATTCACAACCAAAAGAGCAGTTAGCAATGCCAGCTCATATTTTACATGATAGTGCAGATATACGGCAGTGGGTCATGTACTTGTGAGTTTGCGTAGTCACAAATGTGTAATTATATGGATATTTTGTTGGTGCAGTAAAAATATTCCAGTTTTTCTTAATTACCTGAAACATTCAAATGTGGAAAATTGGATGTTAAAAGTCATTTGTTTTATTTACAGATACATTTGAGGTTTTTTCTTTTAAAAATACGTCATTATAATATTTTATATTTTATGTGTACATAAAAATAATTTTACCTAATTAATATCTAAATTTAAATTAATTTTTTTAATTATTTTACATCTCAGGACTACAATATTTAAAAGTACATTAATCAAATACATTTGTAATCAACTATATTATTGATCTTATATTTGATTTTTTTTTTTATTATCTGATAGCGATTTAACATGCTATAATAATTTGTTAATTTGTTCTACAGAAAACAAACAGCAAACTACAAAAGTTTCTACAGCATTTACAATGCTTAAAAATATAATCTATATATATTTTTTACATTTCTATGTAACTAAGCATTTAGAAATACAGTAACTTGGGCTCTATGGGATGAATTTATAAGCACTGACTAAAATGTGTTATAATGCTGTAGTGTAGACAATGTATGTTTTCCGGTAAACCTATAGCGCCATCTCAAGGCCGACGGTGTCTTTGCATCGATCTTTTTTGGAATGAATTGTGCAATCAAATATCGGTTTACACCTAGAACACAAATATTGATTTACATCACATTAACATACAATACATTCCCTGTATTACATGCACATTCTACAATTTATGTACCTCTGGCAACACTGTTTATGTTTATGAGAGGAGGAATGTTTGTATTTATTTTGTTTATACACAAACACTATTTAGAAACTCCAACCAAATATATCAGACAAATTAAAGTACAGTCAGGAAAAAACATGTGCTTAAGTAAACACGGAAAAAACGAATCAGCAACTATATATAGCGATAAGATAACATTTCAGCTGAGGTTTTCACAGAAACAGCGATATTGATTCAACTTGTATACAACTTATAACACACGCACGCACACACACAGCAGATTTGTTTAGAGACTCGAACCTTTTTAATGGAAAGACTGCGACTAAGATGATGGTGGCAAAGATGGTTGGAACAACACTTTGTGGAAATTGGGACTAGTGAAGTGAACACACACACACACACACACACAACAAGAAATGCGGGCGGAAGGTCATACAGACACATGTGTGAAAACAACAAACACGCTAAATCGCTTTGACACGATGATGGTTTAACGTCACGATCGTGACACGTGTAACTCGACACTAATGGGGGATGGTGTGTGTGTGTGTGTGTGTGTGTGTGTGTGTGTGTGTGTCCAACACGTTGGAGTGAGAGAGGCTGAACGCTATCAATCGGACACGCACGCACGCGCACTAGCACGCCACTTCACGCCGCGCCACCGTAAACTCCCGCACAAGTCACGGGCTCTTTTTTACTCCGACACGCGTGAGGAAGAAGCAGCACAAAGACAAGCGCCATGAAGGTCTGCTGGAGCTCGCACTAGTGTTAGAGAAAGGAACGTGCCAGAGCGTTGAGAGACATGCGTCTGATGCGCCCGCGCGTGTAATCCGCTTGCGCGAGAGAAGTGTCGCGACTCGAGCTTGTTGTTGTTGTTTTTTTTAAATCATTTTAAAAAGCCAACGAGATCCAGCGGCCGCAAGGACCGAGCGGCTTGATGAAGAAATCACGGCTCCACGGACCGCTGCTCCTGCTGTAGGCCGCCCCGCCGAACTCCCCTCAGCCGCCCGGCCCGGTTCGACCCTCACGCGGAGGAGAGATGGGTCTGATCTTCGCTAAACTGTGGAGCTTCTTCTGCAATCAAGGTAGGACCTTCTGTCCGGAGGTTTCTGACCGCTGTGGTCAGATCTGCTGAAGGTCCAGATGGAGAAGCTAATGCTAGTCGGCTCTGCGGGCTCGCGCTCGTTCATCGAGTAGAGGGAGTTTTTGCTTATTTGCTTAATTGTCTTGGCCGTAATTACAACACTTAATGTAATCTCGATGCAGTGGAACCGGATTAAACGGGTTTTGTGTGTGAGAACTTCACACATTGGCGTCAATATTGATTTACTTGTTGACAATTCTGTCAATTCAACATTGAATATAAAGTGCGGCTAATCCTACGTGTTGGTTCTGCGGGTTGTCTTGCATTATTATTCCACTTTTATCCCATTAGCCATCATTTTCTGAACCACTTTTCCATTTCTGGCTCACGAGGAGCTGTAGCCAATCGCAGCGGCTCTGGGCCTGAAGGCACAACACATCCTGGATTGGTCGAGACACACTTTTTTTTTTTTTCATCCACACCCGTAAGCATTTTTCTTTTTTACTCTCCTGAACAAATGTTTTTGGACTTTGGGCTGAAACTAGAAACTCTCACAAGCATCGTGGAGCTCCACCAGAAACACTGACCGGGTCTCGAACTTTGGTCTTGAATGAAGAAGCTGATTTATTATAGTTTGGAATTTTGAGAAATTATCAACACTGTAGCATGTATTTTTCAGGAAATTCTTTGTAAACGTTTCTAAAATGTTTCTATATACTACAAAAAGCAAACAAACGTTATCTTGCAATTAAACTGATTATTTTGGAGTTGACAAACAAGAACTGGGTTTTCTAATATAATCTGTGAAAAGGTCAATACACGGGTATATTGAGTTAGGGACGTGTTTGCTTTTTAAACGATACATTTTGATTTAATGACAGAAAATGTTTAATTCCAATTTAAGAATGTTTAAACGGTCCAGTGAGCAATTTTGCTATTTAAAGCATTGGTTTTTATTAGAGCTTTAGTTTATTATTCATATAACTCCAGAAAAACTGGATTAAAAATATTGCTGAATCCATGTCCTTTAAAGCATCATTTCCTTTACATATTTACATGTGCGCTTTGAGACAGTTAAAACTGTGAAAAGCGCCTTACAAATACTCATTATTATTATTATTATTATTATTATTATGTCAACATACCGTTATTTTAGTTTAAATCTTTTTGGCAATATGTTATGGCAAAATAGCTTAAATGTCTGTACTAAAGTTATATTGTCATATTTGATCTGGGATTTGAACCCACACCCTTCGTCCGGAAGAAATGCCATAATCTAATTTAAATGGTTTTTAAATTCACTGTCTCTTGGTTGAGTGGTGTTCTCCTCCGCCGTGACAGATGTTTCTCTGGGTGTTGGTCCAGAGACGGGGCTCAGATATCATCTCAAAGAAAGGAAGCGGGTTTGAATTAAAGCAGCTTTTGTCTGGAGAAACAGACGCCACGGCCACCTGGCGAACAAAAGCAATGCGAGGAAACCATTTTCCTTTCCGATTGTTGGCCTGTTTCAGCCTCCGGAACGTTCTGTGCCAGACGTGTGCGCTAAAACAGTTGAGCTTTTCACGGCCTCGTGTGTTGGAGTCCGGAATCTCCACGATTATCGTCTGCACTGACTTTTCACGTCTTGACAGTCACACTTCTGTAATGTTCTACAGATGTTTCTTTAAAAGAATGAGGATGAAGATGCAGCGTTTGGATTTTTATTGGTTGACGTGTGAAAACGGGAATGTCTATAAATTTGTTCATCGTTGATAAGTTTCACGTCATTGGTTGAGACCTTTTACTGGGCTGAATGTGGATTCCTTTTCCCAGTCCAAACGGAACCTGTACTGGGGTAAAATGGCTTCCAGTGACCGAAGGAATAGTCTTGTATTTCTAATCTCATTTTCTCAATCCCTGGATTATGGCTTTCTGGAGCAGCTGCGTTACGTCCTGACTGACATTTTCACTATCATTCACAAAACCACCAGAGAAACGTGCAATAATAATATGTAGTAGAAGAAGAAGAATACCTTTTTATTTGTCCCAACAATGAGAATTTTTTTTTACAGTAGAAACTTCAACTGTATTTTTTGTACGATAAACTGCACTTAAAATCCAAAAATAAATCCAAAAAAAATTTTTTTATCCGGCTTTTATTTATTTATTTCTGACCAGGAAAATCACATTTGTGAAATTGCTGTTATATACCGTATTTAACGGTGCGGCAACCGTCATGGCTGCTGTTTTTTGAGCAGTGTTTGTCTGTTCTCCGGCTCTGCTTTGGGTCACGCTATGAATCTTTCAGTGAAATCATTGGTCAGTGTTAATTGTAGTGTTGAGAATGGTGTGCGCTGGTGTGCAGGCAGAACTGGGGTCAGCGCTTCAGAGGAAGTAATAGTGGTGAATTACACCCTGTCTTTGTGGAGCTGTCAGGGCCACATGAGTCATCCGCCCGGCTTCCGCACATCCACATAAAAGTTCAAAGGCGAAGAGAATCCAAACGCATCAATGGAAACGCTTGTACGCTCAATAAAAGTGCGGTTGTAGTTAAGTTGTGGCCCAGTAGTTGAAGAGTTGCGATCAAACGATTGCTGGTTCGAATATTTAACCGGCTGGTTTCACAGCCCACGTGTCCTTGAGTAAAAGACTGTTTGGAAACAACCCACTACTCTGTGTGTACTTGTGCGGAGTATCAAAAATCAGGGTTTCTACGGGTGCATGAAATTCTTGAAAATGCTTGAATTTTTAATCATCCTCTGGACCAAATCTGAACTTGGGTAGTTCTCCCGCTCTGTGTCTGGTTTCACGCCACTTTTGATTCACAGACTCCGAGAGTGAGACAGAGAGAGAGACAGATAAATAAAGTGAGTGTGTGAATAAACAGCCTGTGATCACTATGATCCAGGTCTGATTAAAAGTGCAGAAAGTGGGAAGCATCAACACCTTTATTGTTGCAGTGTTCCTGTCTTTGTTACACTTTGTTAAAAATGGAGAAGAATGACTGATGTCTAATCACGTACTAAATAATGTTAGAATGCATTTTAGTAGATCTTACTAACATTATGGGCAAATTTGTTATGTCCATTTTTGTCCACCAATACCACAAAACTTTCCCAAAAAATGATAATGTTTCATGTTGATTGTGTTTTGGCATTCTTTTAAACATCCGTTTTACTACAACTGTATGATGCTGGACTTTGAAAGTGCTTGAATTTCATCTTTCAGAAAGTGTAGGAACCCTGAAAAATATAAGCAACTTTTACTCTCTACTTGACTACATTTGTGATGGAGTATCTGTATCTTTACTCCACTACATTTCAATAGACACCAACGTTACTTGTTACAAGTCGCTATCTACCGTTTTGAATTTCTTTGGTGGTCAAATTTGAGTTTGACTGAGACTGACTTTTTTTTTTTTTTTATTATCTTTTTGTTCTGCCTTTTTTCAACATTGTGGTGTTAAATTTCATTTCTGTATTATGAAATTAAACCGCATAAATAGTTTTTTTTTGTTTTTCAAAGTTTTTTGAGCCTGTGTCTGATACATTGTTGCATAATTTGTTACTGTGAGTTTGAGATTGTTTCTTGGGAACTTTGTTGCAGTTACACTTGAGCTATTGTATTAATATGTTCTATATGTTAACAATAAATGTTCTTTTTTTGTTGTGTAGAGCACAAGGTGATTATTGTGGGACTGGACAACGCAGGGAAGACCACTATACTTTACCAGTTGTGAGTAATGACACTAAGCACGACTGCTTGAAGAACTTCAAAAAGTGCTTTCACGACAACGTCAATGCTTTTCTTCTGCAGTTTGATGAATGAAGTTGTGCACACGTCTCCCACCATCGGCAGCAACGTAGAAGAAATAGTGGTGAAGAAAACGCACTTCCTGATGTGGGACATCGGTGGTCAGGAGAGTCTCCGCTCCTCTTGGAACACTTACTATTCCAACACTGAGGTAAATAATATCAGGAATGTTTTTCAAGAATCGCCAGTTTAGACCATCAGCATCTTTCCATAAAGAATGCCACCATGTTCCAGAAAAAAAGCGTTTTGCTAAAACGTAAAGCTTTTGTGCTTCATTTCACTGTGATTTTCAGACTACGAATCAACACTAAAATATTAAAATAATTATTCGGTTATAGTTTTCTTGATCCATTACCGAATCATATATGCACTTAGTGAATGCCTGGGGGTAATACCAGATGATCCTTGGTTTATTTCATTTAAAAAAATTTTTGTTTGTTTTCCTGGCCTTTGTCGCCTTGTGTATTGCTCATTGGTCAGTGTTATTATGAAACGTAACACATTGCTCTTTTACTTCATCTGATTGGCCAGATACAAAGAAGCTACGTGTCTAAATTCAGTCACTTGCAAATCCAACATTTCTTTTGAAGTGTAGAGCACTTTTGCACCACTGCGCGTTACTATTGTGAACTAAAATCAGTCCCTCCAGGACTAATTCACGTGAATTCAGCGAAACTACGCAATTTATTTGCGAACTTGCAATTTCATCCAATCACTGCGAATTCGATAAATTCGTTTGGTCCGTCACAGCACGCACCATTGTTTTCGCACAGGTCTTCATCATAGTGATTGGAAGATCGGCACTTTTCATAGATTCGGCTCTTTTGCCTTGTTTAACTCTTTCAAACAAAAATATGTATACTGTATCTGAATAAAGTTAATAAAATGATTGTTATTGTAACAATTTAGGACATATTTATGGGCGGGACCGCTAAGGCGGAAAAATACCTAGGCAACGTTTACCTAAAAGAAAAATGCACTTCATTCTGATGAGTAAATGTAATGAATATTGCCAGAATCTTTGAATTCCTGTGCTTTGGGGAAATAAACTTGGAAGGACACTTTTAACATAATTGGTAATGCAATTCTGTTGAGGAAAATCTGTCTAAAAAAATCGCAACTTTTCCCGCAACTTTTTGAAAAAGCTCCCGCAACATTTGGCATTTTAGGCCGCAACAATCACAAAAAAATCCCACGAAATCCTGGAAAGACTGTAAAATGTCCGTTTCGTAGGCCGTTCTTTACTGGGGAATGGACGTGTGTGACAGCTTTAAGTTCAGCCGTCCACAAACAATGGTCGAACGGCAGCCGTGCACAGCAGTAGTTCTGCCAAACCCCAGCAGCTGGTGTTTGATTCAGAGGTCAAAGGTCAGGGTTGCACAAAGGCCGGCTTGAATGGCGAGTCCCACTGCCTTTCAGTAAGAGCAGGGGTGGGCAAACTTTTTGATTTGTGGGCCACATTGAATTCTAACATTTGGCAAAGGCGCCGGACCGAGCTTCCTGGTCAAGCGGCTGTCAATCACATTCTCACCAGCCAATCAGAGTAAGGGCCGCCCCCACGTGAAGCTTGTGCCAGAAGTTCAAACGGGAAGAAAAAGAAACGGAGAAAAAAATCTGAAGCGGAAAAAAGTTTCAAACCAGAACGTGAAGATTTTTGTTTGTCTCTTGAAAATTTAAGTTTGATATTTTTGACATTAGGTTCCACACACTGACAGTATAAAAATAAATGTTAAAAATATACTAGTACAATTCTTTACGTACGTGTTCCTTCCTTTGTGTCCCTTCATAACAGATGAACCGGATTTACATGTAAAAAATAAATGAAAGTCAGATTTGTTTTAAGTTCGCGGGCTGGATTAAAACATTTAATGTTGATTTATGTGATTGCCCACCCCTGATTGAAACAGGAGCAGTTTGACACTGGACTTCTGATGCTAAGCCATGCTAAATGTGTTTCTCCTGCAGTTCATCATCCTGGTCGTGGATAGTACAGACCGAGAGAGATTGGCCATTTCTAAAGAAGAGCTCTACAGGATGCTGGCGAATGAGGTACGATTGTAGGGTCGAGCTGAAACGGGCGTCTGGTATTTTAATATTAAGAGTTAAAAATCCTTGGCCGAAGCTGAAAAGGATATATGGAAACATCTGGACAAAGACAATACTAAACTAGGGTGACCATATTTTGATTTCCAAAAAAGAGGACAATCGGCGCGGCCTCGGGACACAAATTCAGACAGGCTTCTCTGAGGTTGATGAACATGCTTTCTTATGGTGCAATGGGGTTACTCCTGTAATTAACTTCTAATAAAATAGTAAAAAACAAAATAATAGCATTTTAGACTTTTGAAAAAAAAAAAATAATAATAATAATACACACACACACAACAATTTTTTTTTCAAAAGTCTGAAATATTACTTTTTTATCTTTAATATAATATCTTTATATACACATATAATTGAAGTTTAATATGCTTTAATTGTGCAAAATTAACTCCGGTAATACAATAAAAATACATCTGTAAAAAATGTACAAAAGATTTGACATAAAAACAACAATTCTGTTAGAAAATTCAGCTTCAACAATATCTCTTGATAAGAAGAAGAATAATAGAAGAGTTTTACAAAGATGAGATGAGATGAGATGTTTATAATGTGAGCTAAGAGTCTCCAGCACCCGAAACGAGACTTTACACTTGTACCGACCTGCACGTGAGTTTATGTGTGTGTGTGTGTGTGTGTGCGCGCGAGTGCGAGTGCGTGCGTAGCCGCAGACCCGCGCAGACCGGTCCACACAAGGAAGGCAGCATCTGGGTAATTTCATTGCTTAAAAAGTAGTGCCTGTGTTCTGTGTGCAAAGCGCCGGTCAATTTACCTATACGCGGAATGATTCTGAACGCGCGTTATAAAAAAATTAAAAAAAAACCCGGACATTTTCGTGAATTTCAAAAATCCGTCCGGACGTTCCGGACAAGGTGTAGAAAAAGGACAAGTCCGGAGAAGAGAGGACGTTTGGTCACCCTAACTAAACACTCCTATGAATCCAAATGTTCTTCATACTTGTAGCTTTGTGTTTTTAAAAGCAGTTGACATTATTCAAACATAATTTAATATGTTGATTTTACAGTGGGTATGTAAAGTATTCAGGCCCTCTTAAAAATTTTAATTGTTGTACTGAAGCCATTTGCTAAAATCATTTGACGTTTCTGTCTCAAAGTACACGCCACCAATACTGTCAGACGACCACGGAATTGTTGGAATTTAAAAAAAAAAAAAAACTGGATCATCACATGGTCACAAGTATTTAAACACGTTGTTTTGTATTTAGTAGAAGCATATGAGCCAACACAGAATGTCTTTCACAATGTTTTCTAGGAAGCCAGTTAGATTGGTTTTGTGCTTTGTGCCGTTGTCTTGTTGGAAGGAGAACAAGAGGCTCTTCATTGAGCCTTTCTGAGGTCCTGAGCACTGGAGGTTTTCTTCCAGCCTGTCCCTGTACCTGGTTGAATTTATAATTAACTAACTTAAGTTAACTTAAGCAACTAAATTAACTTAAGCAACTAAAAAACAGCCCCACAGCATGAATCTTCCACCGCCATATTGTACTGTTGGGACAGCTGATAAGCAGTGTTTGGGTTTTCTCCACACATTGCTTCTTATCAAGGGACAAAATGTTCCACTTGCACTGAGGAAAGCGACACTTCAATTGCTCCACTTTATTGTAAAGCCAATCTCCTGGAGCCACAGTGATCTTACGTTTTTTTTACTTTATCCCCAAAGTTCTTCTCCCCCGGGTTTGGTTGGATATGCAACTCTAAAAAGCGTTGTGGTAGTTTACCGGAAATAGTGAAAGCGTTAGTATTAGAAAGTAAATAAATCACATCAATGGTTCTGAATACTAATAACATGCAATATTTCAGTTTTTCTTTTAATTTGTTTTGAGAACAAATGATTAATAATTGTAAAAAGTGAAATAACTCACGCTTTAAGAGGCCCCATTACGTTACTTTCCCATTGTATATGCTGTATTTTAAGATTAGAAAGGGATTCATTGTTTACAATGTTTCATGCTAAGTGTATGTATTTGTACAGGAAGTGGAAAAAGAACTCAAGCTAAACTTTTAAATTGTTTAAATTGCAATTTGGAGTATGAAGTATGTTTTGTGAACTCCAAAATGAAACTCCAAATTTGGCCAAACAAGTTAGAGTTTTTTGTTTAGTTTTTTCCCCAATTTTTTTGGTTAAATTGATGTTTCGGCTTCTCTTTAAATGCCAGTCGCACTTCCACGTCCCCCTGTTTAAACGTTTAAATGCCGGACGATTGTCAACAAAGCATTTCACAGCATGTCATACCATGTATGTTTGTGACAAATTCAACTTAAATTTGAATTTCCTTCAATTTTGCTCTCTGGATCTGCTCAGGATCTGCGTAAAGCCTCGGTGCTGATCTTCGCTAACAAACAGGACATGAAGGGCTGTATGACGGCAGCGGAGATTTCTAAATACCTCACGCTGAGCTCCATCAAGGACCATCCATGGCACATTCAGTCTTGCTGCGCCCTCACTGGAGAAGGGTAAGACGTCCGTCTGTCTCTCTCTCCATCCGTCTCCTCCTCCTCCTCTATATTTACACTTCTCACTTTGTTGGGACCTGGAATAGAAATGTGACCGTAGTTTCAACCCGGTGTGTGTTTCAGGTTGTGTCAAGGTTTGGAGTGGATGACCTCCAGGGCCGGACTCAGATAGCCAGCCGGGCTTTTGTGGACCTCTGCTTCTATTAGAACATCTCTGCCTTCGTTTAGACCGGATTTGTTTTCTCAGATTTAGTTTGAATCCGATTCAAACGGCCACCGCACAGAAAACCACTGAAAAGAAAACTATATTTTCACATGTTTGGTCTCATCTTCACCGCTTCTTTTTGGACTGGACGCCCCTTTTCCACTAGTTTAGTCCACAGTCATCATCTTGCTTCTGTCTGGACCCAATTCATCTTCACCCATGGTTTGGAGCCCGTCTTCTGTTTGGACTGGCTGTCTCTTCTCCGCTCGTGTTTGGACTCGGTCTGTCTTCACCAGCTTTGTTTTGACCGCAGACTGGGACAGAAAGCTCTTCCGTCTGGACACCTACCTCATCGGATCCGCTCTGGGACTGGATCTTCACGCGCTTTAGTCTATCACTACAGGTTTTGAGGAGCACGACGTGTTCCTGACTCGTTGGCAGAGGATCTGAAGTTCTCTGAGATGCTGCACAAAGCGAATCATGTTCTCATTGTTATGATCACAGTGGTGGGGAAAGTTCTTGTCTTCTGTTACAGTGCTGCGTTGTGTCGGTTTGAGGGTCTAAACCGGAAGTCACGGCACGACCGGATGGACTGGAGCCGCGTGTCAGGTAATTGTAGGTGATGCGGCAACGTTTGCACGGATCGCATTAGTGTTTATTGCGATAAGGCGGCGCAATCGGTTAGCCGTTATCCTAAAGCTCTTTTTAAAAATTATTATTTTAACACTACAACGACCGTCTGTTACCGCTGTCCGCGTGCTAATGCTAGCATGAGCAAACGTACCTTACGCTTCTCCCTGAAGAAAAGAACCCTAATTTATCAGTATTAACGCTTTAAATGCCCTCCAAACTGCTATCGACAATTTATGTGGTGCTTGCCTGTTTTTTTGTTTTGGTCCGTATATTCAGGTCCGTGAACTTTTATCATTTTTGGCCGTTTTGTATTTTCGGCGCATGCGCATCACTCAAATGAGTTTCTGGTTTGGTTATTATCATTCAATCAGTAATATTTACAGCACTACACCGAGTATTCTACTATTGGGATTAAAAGGGGGAAAGTGACTGTTTCTTTAGTTTCAGGGCTTAAAGTCGGGGTATCGGTTATGTTTGCATCAGTGCCACGTTTAGCGGGTTTTTTGGGCTGTTTAACGGACGACATTACTGGTTCTGGAATGGGAATAATGTTTTGGTGCTAATGGTTCAGAGGCATGAAGTGAGATTCTGCTTCTTCTGGATCCATTCAGTTTTCAAATGTGCCATTTCAATCTGTAAATCTGTAGCGATATTCCAAATTCGTATAGTTTTATAATAAAACATTTTGGAAAGTTCCCTTTGTCTGAATTTGTTTTTATTTGTGCAAATCATTATGATTTCGAATGAGTCTTTAATGGTAAAATTGTATTACTTGGCAAAATTTGTATCTAATCTCACACATAATAATCGTGTGTTGCAAGCCGAAGTTAAACAACTTGCCGGTATTAAAACATTGTATTTTTTATGTATTATATATTTTATTATCAAAAATATATATCATATTTAAATGTATCAAATATTGTAACTGAAAAAATTAGCATTTCTATAAACGTTATTTTACTGATAAAATTTCCAACAGCCCTTCACACTTTCAGATCTTTTAATATTTCACCAAGAACTATAGCGCGTTATTTTTTTCGTCAGCAGAGGGAGACATTTCTCAAAATACTACAAATTATATTTGGCGTGCGAGCGATAAACCGTATTTCATTCCAAATCGTCGATTCTCACTTTCTGCAGAAATGCTTTTCTGTTGTGAATTTATAATACTGTTCCTTCACAATTATGCTGTACAAATACAATTTTTAAATAGAACTCTACACCTGAATTTGCAACTTCAATTTAAATCAAATGTTCTTAATTCAAATTTTATAATGCTTGTTTTAGCAGTTTCTATCAATGTCACAGACTTACTGCTGTATTATCTTGAAAAACCAATATTTAAGGTCAACCGATTTACCTCAAGTATTGCATTAGCATTTGTATTTTGATATCAAACATAAAGAAAATAATTGCAAAACGGTTATTAGATCAGCCAATAGAATCAGTTGTGTAAAACAACAGCCCATATGAGCAATAGTGATCCATCAAGGCCACGATTAAACGACAAACTCCCGTTCACCTGGAGTGAAAGCAGTTTAAAGTGCAAATCGATCCGCGTAATGCTCTTGTTTGTCTTCTGTTTGGCGACAGACGAGATTCGTTTAGTCCATCAGACCTGGATTAGTTTCCATTAAATGAAAACAAAGTCACGGGAAATCAATAATCCACAGCTGAGCCTGGATTTCCACATCACTCGCTCTCTCTTCTTTTCCGCCAAATAGCTTTCGTTCTCCGTTCAGTTTCTATTTATTATTTTTTTCTTTGAATGTGTTTTTCTCTGAAATACTACAAACGCAAGAAATCGCCTTTGGTCCATGAAAAACGAATTTTCAGGTCAATGTGCGTAAACATCTGTATTTCTCCGTCTCCTTTGGGCTTATTATTATTGTAAGGGAATTTCAAGGCTTTTACTGGAACAGAAGCACAAACACAGTCTCTGACCAGACAAACACAGAGAGAAAAGACAACAAAACGATGTTTAAAATCTTTTATCTTGGCACGAAAAGAATAAGCTGAGAAAGCCTTTTCCGACACACAAAAATCACTATTCTGACAATTCATTTTTTTTTTTAAATTCCTGGACAAAACTTTATTAAAATGGTGTTGTCTTAAGAGCTGTAAGTGTGGAAGTGAAACTGTGATGGAGCTTTATCTCCAGACTATCTCAAGAGTTTGACTTTGACACGATGGCTGATAGAAGCATCCGGGCCTTTGGACTCGGCGTGATCGAGCTGTGGATTTGACCACGATGAGGGTTTGTGTGTGGACGGCGTTTCTGGCCGGTGTTTTGTCCTGCAGAGATGATTCGGTTCCTGAGGATCTAAAGTGGAACCATGAAGATGAGAGAAACTGTATGTATACTTACATATTTACTCTGTCTGGATTCTTATTGGTTGATTCACAGTCAGATTTAGTTTTAACATCTGTCCAAGCGTGAAGAATAATTTTCAATGGTCTGTCTAACAAAAAAAAGTTGACCTTCCACTTAAGTTTGAATTGTAATTTTGAATGTCAACATTTTATTTGTGTTCTATCCTGCTGGTTTTGAAAGACCCTCAAAAGACACACGGATGTATGTTCTTTCCTTTATAAATGCATCAGCCAACCAAACTCATTTTCCCATAATCCATTGCAGCCATCATTCTCGTATATTTGTACGTTTAACAGGCCTAATTTCCCGGCTACATTTGTGAGTTTACAGTAGCCAACTTTTTTTTAGTTTTGTTTGTTTTTTTCTATTGTGGAAGGCTTATATATATATATATATATATATATATATATATATATATATATATATATATATATATAAAATTAGTCAGCGCGTTTTTATGTTTATTTTATTTTTTTTTAGTCCCTATTTAATAAAAGTCCCCCGTGCTTTGCCAGATGTGTGAGTTGCTGAACTCAAAAACAAAGCTTCTTTAAAATGTCGAAACAATGAAAATGACTAAATATATTAATACCACCTACAGTTCTAAATTGAATTGTAATCTAACATAACTGGGGTAGATTTTTATACAGTAGAACTTTATTTCATAGTGTTAATTTTATTAAATTTTTTTTCGAACAACACAAGTTAATTTGGTGATTTCCGAGTTGGATATAAGGATGGACAGACAGATAGATGGATAGACAGAAGGATAGATATTAGTTAGTTAGACATATATCTAAATAAAAGAGTGCCAGGAACTTAAACAAAGTAGCAAATGTTTGCAAGTGAAACTTTGGAGCAAAACTCCTGTGAATCATGTGAAAATCTGTTTAAGACTTTTTCTTCGCAATTGAGTAACGATTGACCAACCGTGTCTCCACTTTCAGTGAATTCATCCGCTTCCTCCGCCTGAGCGCGCGCGCGCGTGTGTGTGTGTGTTCGCGCTGGCAGATGGAGTGGTACATTCTTCCACCCTTTGTTGGGAACACAGCGTTAAATGTTCCTCGGGCTGTAATGGTTAAATAGTTTGACGAATGGCTCATAAAGCGCACAGAGGGAGGTCTGCAGATGGAATCCAGCTGCGCTTTTATTATGTATTGATTACATCTCTCTGGGCCTTTCTGGGGGTCAGACACATTACAGAACCAAGTTCATGTGCAAAGGTGAAGAGCGTTTGATTTATTTCGGACTTTTATTTCTCCGATGCTGCTGAAATAGATTAGCGTCGGTATTTCCACGCGCTTTTCTCTTTTATCCGCTACTTGAAGGCTCTTTTATGTTGTCTTTAAACCCCATCTGCTTTATGACGGTGTTTGTCGCGTTTCGAAGTCAAATTCTATTCAGATTCAACGTCGCTGTCATGTCGTTAGAAGGTGATTTCAGAGGAAACGGTAAAATTTACATTTATTACTCGGTAAAGTTTCAGCAATGTTTACGGACTCCTCCGGAGCTCAGGTTTGGCCCACGTGTGATTTACACTTAAGTTTCAGTGGAGATTTTGCTTTGTTTTTTAGTATTTCTTATATTATTTCTCGAGGTTCTCTGAGATTAGAAACTACAGCAAGCATAAAGAAATGTCGTGTACAGTGGCCAGTCGTGGCTAATCTGACGCAGCGCCGCTCCTTGAGGCTGCCCACTGCTCCCAGTTTGTTCGGATGGGTTAAATGCAGAGACTAATTTCCTAATTGAGGGCTTAATAAAGTGTCAATTACTAATGCTAGTATTCTTCTTATTATTATTCTTATTCTTCTTGTTATTCTTCCTCATCTTCTTGTTATTCTTCCTCATCTTCTTGTTCTTCTTGTTTTTGTTGTTCTTTTTGTTCTTCTTGTTCTTCTTGTTTTTGTTCTTGTTGTTGTTGTTGTTGTTCTTCTTCTTCTTCTTCTTCTTCTTCTTCTTCTTCTTCTTCTTCTTCTTCTTCTTCTTCTTCTTCTTCTTCTTCTTCTTCTTCTTCTTCTTCCTATTATTCTTGTTGTTCTTCTTGTTGTTGTTCTTCCTCTTCTTCTTGTTCTTGTTCTTCTTCGTGTTCTTCTTCTTGTTCTTTTTCTTCTTCATCATCATCATCATCATCATCTGACTCTGAGCGGGTGTGTGCAGCGTGGTGTGACTTTGAGCTGGACTCGTGTGGCTGGCGTGAGATGGTTCCGGGTGATGGCTTTGAGTGGGTCTGGGGTTCAGCCAGTGAAGCCTCCACAAACCTTCTAGAACAAACGCCTGCCCGGGATCGTCCCACCAACACCAGTGGCGGTGAGTTCTTCTCTGCTTCTTAACGTTTTTCTTGGCATCATCCGGGCATGAGAAAATATTATTACAAATACATTATAAATCACAGGGGTAAAGAATACCTGAAATCTACTAAAGGGGTAAAGAGTTCCTGAGTCTTACTGTAAAACTACTACATTACAAGTTACAAGTCAATTATCTGCTAATTGACGTTACGTGATGTAGCTGATGAACAGCATCCAGTACCTTCAGCATCCTGCAGATGGCGATATCACCTCGTTCCTCTCAAGAAATTAACTACAATAGAAAAAGATGACGATCACAATGTAACGAGTAACGATGAGTGTCCATTCAAATGTAGTGGAGTAAAGATACAGATACTCAATCACAAATGTAGTCAAGTAGAGCGTAAAAGTTGCTTATATTTTACAAGTACAAAGTAAAAAAAAAAAGTAAAAGCTCACTTACATTTGTTTCTATTATAATTATTATAATTATTGCTTTTATAAACAACAATAATAATAATATATATATATATATATATATATATATATTTTTTTTTTTTTTTTATTATATTATGCCTTTTATGTATAAAGGTGTCTGGAACACATTTTACATCTCTAGTCAACTTGGGCATTTTATTCTAGAGCAACAAAATAATGTAAGAAATTCAGTATCAGATTATAATTTTATATACGTAATTATCACAATGAATACAGTGAACTTTTATTAAACTTTTTTTGAACACAATAAACTTTTATAATTTTTAATTTTTCTGTCATTTAATTGAAATTAAACAATTTTCATTTGTGGTGATGATAGTGTCACAAAAGGCTCAATGGTGTATCATTAAATGCTTTTTATTAACAAGTCCAAAACGAGAACAAAATAAACAAAGCTTATGTATTGCACATAAATCATAACGGTGATTTGTGCAATCCTGCAATATTTTCTATATTAACATTAAGAAGTTTGTGTGATTTGTGTTTGGTCTTCGGCGATCTGTTTGTGTCTTTCAGAAGGCCATTTCATGTTCGTCCTGAAGAACAGCAGCTTTCTTTCCCAGCAAGCTTTGCTTCGCAGTCCAACATTCCAGCCAAGCAGCTCAGATTGCATCATGACGTTCTGGTAAGGTTGACATGACTTGAATAAATGCGCTTGGTGATTGAAATCTTGGCTCGTGATGCTGTGTCTACACTCCGTGGCCTGTCTAGAGCGGACGTGTTAAAGCAAACCTTCTCAAGACGTTTGTCATAAGTGGCACGAGGACGTGAAAGGCGACGTGACTACAGTTCAGACATCCTTCAGGATTTTCGCACTCCGTCTTGGTTTATTTAATGTATTTTACTGTACAATCAAATGGTGAATAAAACACTCCATTAGTCCGTTTTTTTCCCCCCACAGTTGCTCATGTGGAACAAAACGAGCTTCGTCAGTCTTGATTAACTTACCAAATTAATATTACAAACAGATGCTCATTTACAATTCGTCGTTTTATGGTCTAATAATTCACTTTCGCCCTGATATTCCGAGTCCTGACCTTTGATGCTCCGAGCATTAGCTTCACTGATTGAGCTGTGAAGTTAACTTGAATTTATTTATTTTTCTGGGCAGAATAACAGTGAGGTCAGGCCATCGCTGACGGCTGCTGTTATTCCGTTTCTCTCTACATGACGGTTAAAAATTAAGAAACCCACAGCTAAAGATGCTTGGAATTCACACTTCTGTTCCATATGTTCTGTATTTCATTATGTACTAATCGCTGCTTTTTCCTCATGTTAATAATCGATGAGCTGATTCTGTTCAGCCCGCCTAACTAAAAAAAATTAAATGAAAGTATTTTGTTTTATTTTTTTATTATTTATACTTTTTTTTAATCTGTTATAAATGTGTATTTTATTTTTTATGTAACACATTTTAAAAAGCGCAACCATAAACACAAAATGTATGTAAATACGTAGTTGTACTAGTATTTTTTTTACTTTTTTTTAAAAAAATACTTTTTTTTTTTTATTTTTACACGGTCAGTCTATGGAATCAGATCCCAAAATTTCAAACATAAGTTTCCAAGAAACGAATGAAAAATACCTCTCATTAACGTTTTTTTTGTTTTGTTTTTGTTTCTGTTTCGCAATCTTGGTTTGAAACATTTTTTTTCGCTTCAGATTTTTTTGTTCGTTTCATTTATTTGTTTATTTATTTTTTTTGCATTTAGACTTCTGGCACTTGCTTCACATACTCTTCCCTTACTCTGATTGGCTGATGAGAATGTGATTGACAGCTGCTTGACCAGGAAGCTCGGTTCAGCCTTTGTCAAACGTTAGAACCCGCGAATGTGGCCCGCAAATCAAAAAGTACTACATAAAGGGATGGTTTTAAAAGTCTTAATGCATGTTAAAAAACTACGTAAATATGGTGTCCCATTGCAGATTTTCAACAAAGAATTCAGATTTTCAGACATTATAGATGAACAGCTTATTCAATAAAACAAACATTTGCAGTATTATTTTTTGCTTTCCAGGCATTTGAATACAGGACAGTCTGTAGGAGCCACAGAAATGCACCTGCACGTAGAAGGTTCCAGCAACGTGACGGTTCTCTGGAGAACTCTCTACGACCAAGGCAACCAGTGGCACCCAGTCGTGGTTCAGTTGGGCAGACAGACCGGACGTTTCTGGCTTGTGTTCGCCAAACTGAGCCTGGGTGTGTACGAAGGGCTCTCGGCTCTGGACGACGTCATGTTCCGTAACTGCTCTTTACCCGAGGCTGAGAAGAAGTGCCTGACTCCAGATCAGCATCACTGCGGCCTGACTAAAAGATGTGTGGGGTCTTCCCGGATCTGTGATCTGACCGATGACTGCGGTGATGGAACGGATGAAGAAAGCTGTTGTTAGTACTTTACTTTACTTTACAGTCATTTGGCAGACACTTTTGTCCAAAGCGACTTTCAAAAATAGGAGCAAGTGAAGCAATTTGTCTACAATAGGCTACAGTAGATGTCTACACAGGCTATATAAGGAAACTAGGGCGGTCAAAGTTAACGCGTTAACTCATGCGATTAATTAAAATGGTATAATCGTGTCAAATTTTATTAACGCCATTAATCGCATTTCCATTTTTTCCGGTACTTCCGGCACTTCCGGAAGTTTTTGAGTTTCACAAACTATTCAGTATTATATGTACAGTTTTTTTCACAAATCTGAAATCACGGCGCACTTATAGAAGGAATAGAGTGCAATTCAATTATTCACAGTCTCTCAGACGACTGCGTGCGCATGCGCACTGCGCAAAGACCACATGTCGGACTTTATTTCCTTTAGTTAAAAATGTGTGATCAGCCTTTACAGCTCGACTAATTATCAGCACCGTACTTTTGCCGCACAAATATACAAATACATATCTGTTGTCTCTTTTCTTAAAAAAAAAATACTTATTTAATTGAGATTAATTTGGTTCGGAAAGTGCGATTAACTTTTTGAAAAAAAAATTTAATCGTTTGACAGCACTAAAAGGAACCTACTAGACAACAGCATAACAGTCTGTAAACACAAGACAAAGAATTTTTAGTGCTTTTTTTTTTTTTTAGTTTTTAGAAGGTTGCAGACTTTCTCACAGGAATAGGTCAATTGTTCCACCACACAGGCGCCGAACGATACTTGTTGAATTGATCAGTGTTTTAAACAAGATGCTGTCTTTAAACGCGATGCTGTTCTCCTCAGCTCCGGATCTCACGTGCGACTTCGAGGAAGGTCTGTGCTCATGGACTCAGGATCAGGAGGACGACGCCTTCGACTGGACACGCCTCCGAGGGCCGACACCCACTGCCAACACCGGCCCCTGGAAGGACCACACGCGTGGCAACGTGGATGGACACTATCTCTACATCGAGTCTTCAGACCCACAGAAGTTCAAAGACAACGCCGTTCTGGTCAGTCGACCTTTCCTCCCGAGCCTCCGCACTCGCCCGGAGAACCAGCCCCCCTGTGCGTTCCGCTTCCATTACCACATGTTCGGCCAGAACGTGTTGCGCTTAGCCGTCTACATCCGTTTCCGGAGCAGCGGGCGAGGAACGCTGTTGTGGGCTCGCTATGGTGACCAGGGAAACTTCTGGCACAGGAAGGTCTTGCAGGTCCACAGCGCTCGTCACTTTCAGGTGAGTTTTACATGTGAACAAAAGTTGCAAATTGTCAACTCGACTTTTGGGTTTTATGTTCACTGAACTCATTTCAGCCGCAACATTGAATCAATACAGTGTCACAGATTCAGGTACATTTGGAGTGGAGATGGGATGCTTGTGCTGGGCCACAAGGAAGTGGGAGGAGCCACATAGTTAACTTTTAAAAAAAAAAAAACAAGAACTTTTACAAAGAACTTTGGCCATATAGATGCCCACTCAAGTGAAGCAAAATTCATTAGGAAAAAAACAAGAATTTTTACAAAAATATATTTAGAAAAATCTAATCTTTAAGCGTTAATCTAACCGCTAACATTCTCACAATCCAATCAGAGAGTCAAAAATGAGTCAAAAATCCAAATGCAAAAAAAGCGAACAAAAAACCCGAAGTGAAAACGTGAAGCGGAAAAAAACCCAAACGAAATTGCAAGCGAAAAATAAAAAAAACAAACGTAAATGTGAAGCATTTTTTCTTCGAAATTTACGTTTCATATTTTTGACTCTAATCTGATTCCATAGAACAAGAAAATAAAAGTAAAAACCCCACGAAATTTACATACAGACAAAACAACACAAATCTAAACAAAACCGGAATAAATTAAAATTGGGTGCACACCATGACACAATCCATACATCTTCAATAAAAACAAGAAAATGAAAACTACCATCACCCACTACCCAAAATGTAACCACCTTTAAAATGGTTGAGGGGTCATGCCTTTCTTTTTCTAAACAAAAGGAAGTGGTGAGTTTGCTGGGTTTTAAACTCGTTTTAATAAAAAGATTTGAGATGAAAGAACTGGATGCATGTATTTCTTTCTCTTATGATTTGAAAACTATGGTGAACTGGCACCTAACTGACAAATGCCAACTAACAAAATCAACAAAGGTGTGTAGAAATATTTAGGTATAGTGAACTAGCTATAATTAAAAAAAACAACTTGGTTCAACTTCAACCAGAAAAGTTAAGTAACAAAAAAAAACTGGCGTTTTGCAGTAAATTTCAAAAATGAAAAAGTTTCTTTAGGACTGAAATGAACATTTAACACAAATGCCAGTGCTTCAAGTTCTCCTCAGATAACTTCACTGAATTTTCTGATGATACTGATGATGATAAAACCTTTATTAATATCCCAAAGAATGATATTCAGGTGTCCATCAGCAAGCACGCACACACACACACACACACACACACACACAAAACCATACTCCAATAGAAAAAATAACAACAATGACAAACAAATACATATTCATAAAATAGTAATAAGCATGAACTGAGTAACATTTTTTTACACCGTGTTATTAAACTACAGACGTCAAGTCGAAATGCATTTTTTTTTATTGTTAAGCAAGCGCCTGTTTTCTATTATCCAACCTTGTGTCTCTTATCTTCTCTGTCGAGTGTTGGTGATAGTCGTCAGGGAGATGCCATATCTCTCACTGTAGTAAAAGTCAGCGGCCTTTGTGGCTCCAAATATGAGCTGTAAAAGCAATTCTTGTTATAACTGTTAAAGACGGTTTAAACTGTGAAAAGCGCCTTACAAATGCCCAGAACTTGAACTTGTGAAATCTTCGGCATGTCAGATTCTGGTGGAGGGCACGGTGGGAGACGACTTCGCCGGAGACATTGCGATTGATGATCTGTCTTTCTTCGGCTGTCGGCCTTATGAAGGTGATTCGCTGCCATTGTGTTTTATAACTCATCTGTGAAGAGTCTAGTAACAAGTCTTTGTTTGTGAGAAGGTGAATTATCATCAACACATCCCAGCACTTCCGCCCCGGGGGCGTCTTCATCCTCTCTTCCTCCTCACTCCTGCTCCTCGGAGCAGTTTGTGTGCACCACTACGAGGGAGTGTGTGAGTCTCAGTCAAGTGTGTGACTTCACGGTGGATTGTGGGGACAGCTCAGATGAAGACACCTGTGGTATGGCTTAGTCCATCGATTCATCCATTCATCCGTCCATCTATCCCTCTCTTCATTAATCCAACCAACCGCCTTTCCATCCATTCGCTCATTCATTCATCAACCTATATGTCAATCCATCTAACCATAAATCCATCCAACCAATTCCCCATCCATTCATTCTTCTGGCCATATGTAAATGCATCAATTCATCCGGTGATCCATCTTTCTATTCATCCATCCATCTAATTGTTCATGCAACCAACCACCATCAATTCATCTGCCTTTGTTAATTCAACCAACCATCAATCCATCTACTTGTCCGTTCATCCAATCGATCTATCTATCTGTCCCTTTATTGTTCATCCAATCAACTACCCCTCCTTTCATCCATTTGCCCATATGTCTATCCATCCATTTACCCTTCAATATTTTCCCCCTTCCGTCCATCTATCAATCCTTCACTCCATCCATCCCTCTATGTTTTCATCCAACCTACTAACCATCCATTCATTCATCTTTGCATATCTAATTCCATCAATCTACCCTTTCGTTTGTACATTCATCAGTTTTCCAATTCTGCTATCATTCATCCAACCATTCAACTGCCCATGCATCCATACGTCAGTTAATGAATTCATCCCTTCAGCTATCAAATTTCCCTTTCAATTGACATGTTCTTTCCTTGTTTGCTTGTAGTTAAGCAGTATTGTGACTTTGAAGGCGATTCTCTGTGTGGATGGTATTTACGTGACTCCGCCGCTCCTCTTCAAGCCTTCGTCTGGCAGACCGGACAGGGGGAGAGCATCTGTCCTGGAGAACAGTCCCACAGACCTGATGATGACCACACACTGTAAGACAGAAAGACACGTTTGAATGTTTAAAATGACGTTGACGCATGCGATTAATTTTAAATGCTTAACCGTGTCTTAAAATTATTTTTAATGCTGTTAATCACAGTTGCCATATTTTTCACTTTCATTTTGGGGACGTGCAATAAATACCAATAAATACCAAAAAAAAGACCGGGTGTAAAGAAAATAAAAAATAAAGTGTAAAAAATAAATGTCACCAGGTGCGGCTTATTACGATCAGCAGTGCACAGTGATTGTTTTCACCTGCTGCCATTTAGGTGCAAAGTGCTTAATGACAGACACTTGCTTGTCTCATCGATAAAGGTTAAAAAACAAAGAAAATATATTGCAAATTTTATTGAACAAAAATTATATTAAATTATTTTGTAGTGTTGTTTACATAAATGTACATATTACTCCTCACTATCCATTTTTACAAGCTTTAGTCATTTAATCGCGATTAATCTTTTTTTTTATAAATTAGTTTAAAAAAAATTAATCATTTGACAGCCCTAATCCCACATGATAGTGGGACTTTTAGTTTGTAAATGGTCTCGCCCACAGAACGTGCATCAATCATAAGTGTTTTAAATGGGCGGAGTCAATGACTTTCACCTTCTTTACAGTGATGACATGTGAAGTTTTTCCTCAGCCACAGAAGGACCGAGACAAAGAACAAAATGACAAAATTAAGCCAGAAATGAATCATAATTATGAACGTCAGAATCATCAGTGCAAGTTCAATCACAGCTTCTAAGTTTCACTATGAACTGCATACAAGTGGTTGACATGTTCAGAAGAAAGCTCCGTGTTTATTCAGGACGTGATATTGTGATATTTTCAGTGACGGTGATGGTGTTTTCTCTGCTTCACCCTGTGATGCTTGTTTTGCAGCGCTTCTCCACAGGGCTGGTATTTATTTGCCGACAGCTCCAATGGAAGGTTTGGTGAAGCCACAGATCTCTGGACTCCTCGCATTAGAATCACAGGACAGCAGTGTACGCTGGTCTTCTGGTACCACATGAACGGCTTCACCGTGGGAACGCTACAGGTCCGCTCCGTGCTTAACGTTCACTGTTGTGCTTTTTGAAAAGACATCTCAGTCTTTCACGTGCAGGTCTTCATCAAATCAGGTGCCTTCATGCATGAGGTTTGGTCCCAAAGTGGAAGTCAAGGAAACCGATGGAGGCGAGGGGAAGTCTTCATCGGAATCCGCCATAACATCCAGGTCTGATGTTGCTATATATGAAGCATCTATTATCAAATTACACGTCAGAATGTTTTCAATCTCATTGCTGGACCCAACCAGATCCAGTTTGCTGACAAATAGAAAAACATTCAATTTCCATCACACTTCTTCTATTTCTGGGTCGAAAGCCAAATGCCCAAGTAGTTTTAGAACCTGTTGCCCATGCAAAAACACACACAAACACACAGACACACACACACACACACACACACACACACACACACACACACACACACACACACACACACGCATTCATGTCCTCTTACTGTTGAACTTTTAATTCTCTGCATAATTATGGGCGTGGCCTCTTGATTGACAGATTTATTATAGTGATGCTAATATCCAATCCAATGTATAGTACCATCATTATGTACATACACACTGTATATATGCATCTATAATTCCATATATTCTGTATATATTGTTCCGCTTGCACAATATACCATGTGCAATATCACACAACTACTTTTGTACTGTTCATAGATTGTCAATAATCTCACTCACTTTACTTTTACTTTACTTTACTGTAAATGTGTCTTGCATGTTGGCCTGAATAGAAGACGTTCTAAATTTCACGGTCGGTACATATATAATCCACATTGCGTATGTGCACAGTGCATAAAATAAAGACCTTCCATCCATTCATCCATCTCAATTCTGCACATATTTTTGTCGTAGGTATTCAAATTTAAATTTCTTGAAGAGTTTATTAAAAATATGATTCCTCAGCCGGTATGTTGACCCTAATGGGTGGGTTTATCTTAGCCCCACCCATTTCCCCACCCCTTCAAAGTGTGAAGGAACTCGGCACATGTTTTGAAATCCTCTGGTTTTACACGGGCTGTAATTGACCGCTCACATCTTGCAATCCACTCCGCAGTAAAGTGTTTATTGTTGAGGGAATATTTAGAGTTGGAGTTTGATCAGAAATACCAATAACATTCCCACATCTGTCTTTGTCCCCCATTAATATTTACTAGTACATAATTCGTGTCCTGCTCTGTGATTGGTTGGCCAACAATCCAGAGTACGTGACCCGCCTTCAGGCTCAGAATTAATGATCTCCAGCTCCCAGTGACACAAAAAAGGAAAAGCAGTTCAGCAAATGAATGAATGGTGTACCCGTTGTGTATTTTGCTCAACATTTAGTGTTTATATCGATTATTTTTAGCGATTGTGTCCACAGGTTGTGCTGAGGGCCAAGCGCGGCATCAGCTACATGGGAGATGTTGTAGTGGATGACGTGGCTTTCACAGACTGTTCTCCTCCAAAAGTGTCCGACCGGCCTTGTGAGAGCAACGAATTCATCTGCTCCAACGCTCACTGCATCTCCGAGGACAACGTGTGCGACTTCATCGACCACTGTGGAGACGGCTCGGATGAAAACCATTACATCTGCAGTGAGGAGACGTTCCATCTCTAACCTGAGTTTGTCCTTGTACTAGTTGTATTAGTACTTGTACTTTATTGATTGCGTTTTTGTTACAATGATAATGTTCAGGTCAATTTGAAAAAGAGTCAGAAAGTGAGGAGACGTTCCTCATCTCTAATCTGAGTTTGTCCTGCTTTTAGCAGATTATTGAGAAAGGTGTAAAGTACTTGAGTACACTTTAGGAAATTTTGTAAATATACAATGTGTACATATGCATAATACAATTGATTTAAAAAAAAAAAATCTAAAGTATGACGAACGCGTAAAGAAACTGAAAATAATTCTTTAAGACAACTCTGAGCGTAGTATTTGTACTTATACTATGTACTTGTACTTTATTGATTGCATGAATTTATTGGGACTGCGTGAATTTAATAGTTGCTTATATTTTTGATACTCGGTACAAGTATAAAGTAGCCAAACATACTAATAAGTAAAACAATTCCTAAAGTTTACTCGAGTACTTTACACCTCTGATTATTGATGGTTTGTTGTGTTCTAGAGGGATTCAGTGGCCGCTGTGATTTTGAGTTTGACCTTTGCTCTTGGAGTCAAAGCCCCTACGATGACTTTGATTGGCTAATAAAGCAAGGAAACACGCAGAGCTTTGGGAACGGCCCGTCCACTGACCACACCCTGCGAAACCCTTCCGGCCATTACTTGTATCTAAAAGGGTCGTTCCCTCAGAAAACTGGACATACGGCTCAGATCCTCAGTCCTCGCTTTAGCCACAGCAGTCAGGCCTGCAAAGTGAGTATGTGCAGCACCTTTCACTGTTTGTTTGATTAATGAATCAATTCAGTTTCTAACACATAGTTCCTCGCTATACAGTGGGATCATACATTTTTATTAGTTCATAATTTAATTTTTTTCATTTTTAATTTTGCTGTTTTTTTTTTTTTTTTTTTCGTGTAATGCTTCTGTGTCCTGATTGGCTGTCGGTTTTTGTCACTCACTCTGTGCCATGTCGCCTACGTACAGAATAAAAAGAAGGAACATATTTTTTTTTATTTAACCTTCTTATTATGTTCTGGTCAAATTGACCTGTTGTCAAGTTCTCCTGAAACTTCTCCTGCTTGGCTTATTTGGTGTAATCATCATATAAAAATGTAACGATTCAGTTCAGTTCATGCTACATGTTTATATTGCAAAGATTATGTTCGGGTCAATTTGATCTGTGTTAAATGTAAAAAAAAATACTGATGTAGTCACTTTGAAACTTCTGCTTGCCTTAGTTAGTGTAATCTACATTTAAACAAAAATGGTTCTTCACACACACTCACACACACTGCTTTGGGGAACTTTTTGGTTTCTGACACTTATATGCATAATTAAAGCCCCCCGGGTCAAATTGACATTATTGATGATCCTCGGAAACAAACTTAATAGGAGGGTTAATATTGTTTTTTTTTTTTCTATTTTTTTTTTACCCATAATTTTTGTTTTTCCCTTTTTTTTTTGCCAAACTATCCCCCCGGTGTAAAGAAAATCGAAAAGCGAATTATAAATCAAGTTGTATGTATGTTGTTTTTACCCATATAATGGTTAGATCCGAACAGCATTTGGTAGAATTGAGCTTGATCGGCCTGTACCAAGTTTGAGGCCCAACCTTGGCTTTTCTGTGATGGTTTGCATAGACACACAAGGCACACGTGCTTGATCTGGACTGAAGTAAATGTCAGTTTAGGCCATGGCAACAAAGACGTCTTTGTTTCAATCACACACTGAGGTGTGGAGAGAACTTGCTCAAGAATGAGAAGAACTTTGGAGGTTTCCGAGGGCAAGACTAATCAAACCAGAGGAGCCATGCTGAGTTCCTCCAGGTTCTCTGGATTTCATTAAAAAGTCCTTGGCCATAGAATCACAGCAAACTGTTGTAGCAGGTTTGGAAGTCGGAAAGAAATGTCTGAGACAATCCTGGC
This sequence comes from Paedocypris micromegethes, assembly GCA_028031935.1. NCBI lineage: Eukaryota > Metazoa > Chordata > Actinopteri > Cypriniformes > Paedocypris > Paedocypris micromegethes. The sequence goes on from CM051504.1 coordinate 8,658,485, forward strand.
CTGTAAAGTAGACTAACGTTCCTCACCAAGATGGCTCAACTCCAAACGCATACAAAACTTTGGGATCTGCATTAATGGAAGCCCAACATTGCCTCGTTTCTGTTTCTCTGACCAAACGACTCATCAGTCTTTGTGGTTTTGTTGTGAAGATGGTCTTCTACCTCCATATGTCTGGTGAAGGCATCGGGACACTGAGCGCGTACATGATGACGGACTCCGGACGCTCCGTCCTTCTCAACCTCACCGGGAATCAAGGAAACTACTGGAGCCGACAGGAAGTGCCTCTCTCCTCGTCTGAGAACTTTCACGTGGTTCTGGAAGGCAAGGTGGGCTGCAATACCCGAGTGGGCATCTGCCTGGACGACGTCATCTTCTCCTCGGGATGCCTTCTCAGCAACGCCCTCAGTCCTGTTTCTGTGGCAGGTGAACTTCTCATGGCCACAAAAACATTGTAAAAAGACGTCAAATTCTCTGCTCATAGAGATAGAAATAGAATTATGAGAAACTTAAACTGTCCTCATAAAGGTCTTGTCTCAATCTCGTAATTGCGTGTGTGTGTACACATGCGCGTTCACTTCTCTACGCACAATTTTTGACAAAGTGTCGTTCCAACCATCTTTGTCCACCTTGCTAAATAAGCAAACGTCATAAATGACGTCATCTTCCAACAAATCTTTTTATAGACTTAAATGAGCAAAACACTGCACTAACACAACCTTCTGGAATAACCACTTTGCAAAAAACAGACTGAATTTGATGTTGTCATCAGCAATTGACAAAAAAGGAAACTTCCTAAGCTCTTTTTATTGGTTTTCACAATAGGATAAATGCGGCAATTTTAGACTAATTTGTTGGACAAAAAGCAGACTGTTGCTACATGAAGGCCTGCCTCAAAATTAAATTTATATTTTACTAATTTTATTATATCATATATCATTTACTAATCAGAATTTTACTTTTTCTTTGCACACTTCAGTTTGACTGAGATTGACCTTTTGTTCTTTTTATCCATTTTGTTCTACATTTTTTAAAACACTGAGATGTTAAATTTTGTTTCTGTTGTAGAACAAAAAAAAACGTTTAAAATTGGATACTTTGCAACTTAATGTTTGCAAGTCTTTTTGCAACTTTGCAACTGAATGTTTGCAAGTCTTTTTGAAATTGGTGACTTGTTACTTGTAGTGGAGTAATTTTTACAAAAAGTATCTGTACTTTGGCTGTCTGGTACTCTTTACACCTGATAATATTTAATCGTGAAGTGAGATTGGCGTAACATTTAAATTTGGGTTGGTTTTTTTTTTTACATCCGTATTGATATTAGCACATCTATACATATTTGTAAGTGTTATGAAATGTCCTGAAAATGTAGTTGAAAAAAAAAAAATATATATATATATTTGTTTATAATATTTTTTTTATATATTTTTGTCCCAAAGTAAATGGTGTATTGTGTAGGTACAGTAGAATTGCTTCTTGTGTTGTGTTGTGTAGGAGCGTGTCCAGATGCTCTCCAGTGCGGCAGTGGTGGCTGCTACAAACCAGAGCAGATGTGCGACTTCACAGACGACTGCCAGGATGGAACGGACGAGGTGGATTGTGGGACGTCGTGTTCTTTTGAGCAGGGACGCTGCGGCTGGAACAGCGGCCTGTCGGACACCTTCACGTGGGACGTTGGCGTGGGTTCTGAGCACATGATCAGACCACCTCATGATCACACGTTGGGAAATGAAAGCGGTAAGAGTTCACTTTACACGCTATAATTAAAAAAATGTAAAGTTGCACAAAACTACAGTAAAGATGTACAGCTAATATTGTGAGAACTTAAATACACCAAACTAGCACGCATTTTTACCGCTTTGAAGTGTAAAATTTGTTTTTAAATATTTTTAGTCAAAATTTCAGAGACGCAATTGTGGAACAGAAAATACCCTGATTTAGGATGAAGCGCATCTTAAATATATTGTCATGACAAAAACGTGTGTCATAAAAGATGTCATCATCTTAACATACTTGTTTCATCATGAACAATGCGTGCCATCATTTAGATGATTGGTGAATGTATCTTAAAATGTACGATACTTTTGTTATCATTAACAGGAAGCACAATAACCGTGTCATAACTTATGCGCATAAACAATGTATCGTTCTTTCTTTGTCTCATCAAGGATGTTGGCATGAAGAACGTGTCAATAGTTCTGTGCATTATCAAAAATGTCGTCATGAATTATTTGTGTCGTCGTTTATTCAAGCCGCTAATAATTTGTTAGAATTTTAGAAAAACATCTTTTTTTTTTCCCTCTCCCTTTCTCATTTATACAGTCTGTGTGTTTGTCTACATGTAAAATAAATTAATAATAATAAAATAAATACATTTCAGTCACCAATTTCCATAGTTTATTTTTCTAATTTATCAGCTCTACGAACTCTTTCCAAAACTGCTCGTTTTTTCATTCACACTTCATTCTGGCCGTCTCAGCGAGTTGCACTTTGAGATTTGAACAGGTTCTTTCCATTAGATTCTTCCCAGTGTGAAGGCGAGGTTCTTACGGGACGGCCCAGAACCCTTTGCCACCTACTGATGCGCTGAATCTGTGTTTTCTATCGTACTCGCAGGCCACTTTGTCTATTTGCGAGCCAGTCCAGTGGGTTTAAAGGGTGATAAAGCTCACATGAAAAGCGCAGTCTGGAAACAATCCAGCGCCACTTGTAAACTCTCCTTCTGGTATTATATTTCTCAAAAAGCCACAGGAATCCTCCGTCTGTTCATAAAGGTAACAGATTAGACTAGACAGCGTTGTCAAATGTAGTTGTAAGGCCAAGACTTTCCCACATGTGACGGACAGACGGAGGACGGGCTGAGGGAGGCGTGGACTCAGCGGGAGATGCTTCCGGAATGGCGGAGAGCAGAGGTGTCGCTGAAAAAGCTGAGGAATTTCATTCTGATCTTTGAAGTGGTCAGATCTCGAGACGTGAGCGCCGGAGCGGCTCTAGACGACCTGGAGTTCCACCACTGCGCTCCACGTAAGGTTCCGCTCCATCAAAGATACTGACGGATCAGTCGGGATGATCCTAAGGGCCCGTGAACTTTGAAGGGCTTTATTCGTTTTTATTCTTCTACGTGAGTTCGTCCATGTTCGACATCGTGATCCTCCACGGCTCAGGTGTTTGGAAGGTTACAGGGGTGTAAGGAGTACCAGACAGACATACTTGAGTAAAAAGAATGCAGAATCTTAGAATACTAAATTTAGAATACTAAATTTAACACCTCAATGTTTTCAAAATGGTAGAACAAAGACAAAAAGAACAAAGAACAAAACAAATTGTGTGTAAGGAGTACCAGACAGGCATACTTGGAGTAATTTTTACAACAATTATCTGTACTTTTACTTATTACAAGTAACAAGTCACCAATTTCAAAAAGTCGTGAGTCAAAGTAGCAAATTAACCCCGTTTTAACAGAATTTTAGCTTTTACTTTTTTCTTATTATAGAGTTTAGGCCAAAAAAAAACGCCAAGAAATGTCAAAACAAACTCTAATACAGAAACTACATTTAACACCTTAATGTTTTCAAAATGGTAGAACAAAGTAGATAAAAAAAACACAAAGAACAAAACAAAAATGAGTGAAATAAAATTCAGAATAGTAAATTATATATGATGTATAAAAATAATTAGTAAAATACATTCACGCCTCTAATTCACGTTCACGTGATTTAGCTGAAAAATAGCATCCAGTATCTTCAGCATCCTGCAGAGGGCGTTATCACCTTGTTGCCCCCAAAAATGTACTGTGGTATATATCGATGCCGCACAATCTCAATGTAATGAGTAACGATAAGTGTCCCTTCAAATGTAGTAAAGTAAAGAGTACAGATATTCAATCACAAATGTAGTGAAGTCGAGAGTAAAAGTTGCTTTTATTTTTGGTACTCAGTACAAGTACAAAGTAGCAAAAAACACATTAAAGTAAAATAACGAAGTCCAAATACTCAAGTACTTTACACCTCTGGAAGGTTTCGATCATTCTAATGACCCGTAAACTTTGGCAGTCCCCGTAGATCTTTTCTTTTAATAATAGCATTAATGGCCGGGCCCAAATTCTTTCAAATTCAACCGTTTTCTTCTCGGACAGTCTGAGTCATTCTGTCTGAGATTGTTGTAGTATTTTTTAGAGATTGCATGTTCTTTTAAAGCGGGTGTGTGTTCCTCTCTGTGATTGGTTGGCCACCAATCCAGGGGGTGGGATCCCTGTGACCCAGATATGGTTCGCCAAATTGACAAACTCCCTCACTTTACTTTACTTTACAATAGAAAAGCGGTTCAAAATCGACTTTTTTTTTTTTTTTTTTTTTCTTAGAATAATACTGTATAATAATCCCAGCCAAAAATCTTCATTTTACTTATTTTCTTCGAAAAACACATTTTTACAGACCATCTGGCCCAGTCAGTTAGACAGGGTGTGTTGATGGTCAGTCCACACGATTTAACATATTCACACATCCAACAAACTCTACCGATGTTCGATTCACTAAACAATAAAGTTGCTTTGATCTTCAAACTTAGTGAGTTGAACCAGTCAAACTAGTTGGCGTGTTGGAAAGCAACCAGCTTTTTTATTTCCCTTGCGTCTCTTTCACTTACATGTATAAACATGACCAGCCGGACCCTGAGGGTCGCTCAAAGCAGCGGCTAATGTAAAGCAGCACCACCCTTAAATTAAATAAGAATTCAATTACTAATTCCGAGAAGCCCTCTGAGAGGAAACCCAATACAATCGGCCTCCAGCTCTGACTAGAAAATGCCATTTTATTTAACAAAATTGAGTGATTGAGCTCACGTGTCCTGCTTACGTCCTCACTGTGTAATGAGCGTGACCGTGGACGCAAGGCTGGGACGATGAGATTAAAGAGTCCGTGTGTTTCAGGAAGTGCACGTCCTGGATTATGTCCAGCTCTGACTGATTTTGTCTGTAAGAACGGAGACTGTGTGGAATATCACGTGGAGTGCGACGGAAAAGCCGACTGTTCCGATGAGTCGGACGAGATTGACTGCAGTAAGTTCACCCGCTCCATTCATTTTAATTAGTGCTGTCAAACGATTAAATATTTTTACTAGTTAAAACTTCCCTGACCAAATTAATTGTGATTAATCGCGATTAAATGCTTGTAGTTTTGGAAATCGAGGTGTAATATTTAAATTAATGTAAACTCAACACTAAATAAACACTTGTTTTAATACTGTAAAATAATTTGGTATAATTTTTGTTCGATTTGCCATGTATTGTCTTTGTTTTTTATCTTTTTTCAGGATAAAACACACAAAAACAGTCGATTTTGGTCTTATATATCAGTAATATCCTTCAACTGAAAGTAAATTAGGTTGCACTCTTAATAAAAACAGGACGTTGTAAAAATAATAATAATCAAACTATGAAGTTTTCTCTTTTCTTTGTCAGCTGAAAACGAACTGTAACTTAATAAATACTTATCACTCCAACATGAAACGTATGTCTACATACACTTATTTTTTAAAATAGACATTCTAAGCTTTAAGTAAATACAGTGTTGTCTGTTTATCTAATCCGTATGAATCTAAAGCTTCGGCTTTTTGAACTAAGCAAGTTATTTGCAGCTGAAAAGGAACTGTGTCTGTGTTTCTCTCTGAGAGGGGAAACTAGGTCAGTAAGTGACAACACCTGAACTCAATCACTCTGAGCTGCTCATCATAATGAGCCACACCTGGAGGCTCCACACCTGGAGACAGCTCTCTTGGTTCTATTCATTGCATGTTGCCAAACTAAAAGTAAAAAATTTGCCACTGTGATTAATGCCGTTTAAAGAAAATGGACTCGATTAAGCACTTAAAATTAGTCACATGCACTAACTCGTTAACTTTGACAGCACTAATTTTAATACAACTAATATTTTTTTGTTGTGATTTTTGACATAATGAGTTGCGTTTATCTGGTGTTGTAGTCAGTGTTCCCGGGACCTGTAGTTTCGATCTGCCCGTCAAGCTTTGGGAGGAGGCGTGTCAGCTGTCCCAGGATCTCCACGATGACTTTGACTGGAGCATCGGCTTCACCCGAGGCCTTGATGGGACGGGACCAGCCGCTGACCACAGTTAGTCCGCTTTACGCTCGGGATGGTTTTACAGCAATAATGGACGTTTTTTCCACGCCATTGCAGTTTGACGACTTGGCAGAATCCAACTGATAAGCGTTTTTGCTTAATACGCACTTTAAACTTATTTTTTCAAAAGGTCAATTTGCAGTAAATCTAAACTCACGACTTACTGTATATATTTTACAGTGTTCAATTTGAATGTTAAATTGAAATAAAAATGAAAAATTCAAAATAATTGGTTTCTTTATAGCGTGCGCCGTACACTGTACGTACGATATATTCAATTCCATTACTACTAATAATAAGTACGTAACTGTTTTATTGTACTTTTATTATTTTCTATTCAGCGTGTGTGTGTGTGTGTGTGTGTGTGTGTGTAGCTGCTAGTGCGTCATTTAAATAAATGTTTATTAGGCTCCACCCTAATATGAACTAGTGAAGTTTGACTCCACCTTAGTTTAGTTAGTTACTAAATGAGGTTGTGGTGTTTTATTCCCCCCAACATCATGATTGAATTTGACTCACACCCTAATAACAGGTGATGGGAGTTTGACTCCACCCTAACATCAAGTGATGAGAGTTTGACTCCACCCTAATAACAGGTGATGGGAGTTTGACTCCACCCTAACATCAAGTGATGGGGAGTTTGACTCCACCCTAATAACAGGTGATGGGAGTTTGACTCCACCCTAACATCAAGTGATGGGGAGTTTGACTCCACCCTAACATCAAATGTAACATCCACCCTAAGATCAAGAAGAAACTAATAAAGTTGATTTCAACTCCACCCTAACCCCGTGATGAACCTGCTGTGGCGTGTTTGCTTTCAGGTGGAAGAGGAGGATTCCTGTTTGTGAACTCCAGCGCTCAGCAGGAAGGAGACGTGGCCAGATTAATCACAAAGCTGGAGTTCCCTGCCTCCATGGGCATATGCCGCATGCGCTTCTGGTTCCACATGTACGGCTCAGGGCGCATGAGAGCGCTGAAGGTGAAGATCCAAGCCCCACCAGAAGCATCCAACTCTCACTACTACTCGCTGTGTGCTGAAGGTTTACACGGTGGGCCGCAGCGGAACCCCTCTGCTGATGTGGGCCACCTGTGGAGACCAAGGAGACCGATGGCTTTACGCTAACGTCATCCTGTCCAGCCCTTCGCCCTTCAGAGTGAGTGTCCAGGCCGAGGCCGGAGCCGATCAGTGGACGGACATCGCTGTGGATGACCTCTCCTTCACCAGAGAGTGTGTCGCTGGAGGTACGGAGTAGCTGAGTGACACGGAAAGTACATTTACATTAACTTTGCAAATTTTTCTGCCATTTTAATCGTGCAATTTGCGCAAGTTAGTTTTGAAAAGCAAAACTACAACCCTGCACTGCAGAAAATTGATTCACGACGAGCCAAGAGATAAGATAAGATAAGAAAGTTCTTTACTCGTTCCACAGTGGGGAAATTTCCTTGTGACAGCAGCACTATGAAAAACACGAGCAGCATCAAATTAAAGTATATACATCTTAGAATTACAGTTTAATAAGACTTATTTTCTTTTAACAAGCAAATGAACCTTTTACTCTTAATTCTACGTTAGTTAATTTGTCTTGAAATTACAATTTTTTTTTCTTCAGACAAGATAAATTAACTAGTTTAGAATTAGGAGTAAACGATTAGTTTGCTTGTTTCAAGCCGTCTTGCCAAGTGAAATTTTCTCACTCCATTGGCAGATCATTTGACTTGATTTAAGTCTTTTCTACTCATTTTGTTTTTATTTTCTTATTTTTTCATGTGCATTTTTTTCAGTGTGTCAGGTAAAGAGACCACGTGTCAGATCTGCCATATTGGAAGGGCACTCATGTGTGCGATTAGTAATGCCTGAACGTTTTATTTTCTGAAATGTTGAGCCATTTCACAATTGTGACATTTTATATGCAACATACAGAAAAAGCGCTAATTGACTCTTACCTGAAACGATACAAGTTGATACGTTGAACTTCCATATTCTCACAACACTTGCTGGTTCAAACGGTGCCATTAGTAATGCCTGTGACACTGACGATGTCTTGTTTATGATACTTGGGCTACATGAGTGTAATTTTAAAATCTATTTGCATCCCTACCACCCTAAGGAATCAGATGAGAGCCAAAAATATCACATTACAATGAAAAGGTTGCAAAAAAAAGATTGCAAACAAAACGTTTCAAATCAAACAAGAATGTGACTAAAAAAACGTACGTTTGATCATTTTCGCACCAATCTGTCAAAATTCCATTATCACTCCACTGTAAAATCGGGTCTGGCTCTTGAGGGTCCGAGCAGTTTTATAACAAGAAACAAATTCAGAAAGAGACGGGGTCTCCGAGAAGCAAAGTCGGGCAACGGAGGATCAAAAGAACAGATAACGAGTAGACAACAGGGAAGGAGCGCTCAGAAATGTCGGCCGGGGCAAAAGTCTCCGCACAGTTCAAAGGATGGAGAGTAATGATGATCTACAGCTGGGACGCAAGCAGCGCCTGCATTTCTAACGGGAATTGCGTTTGTGCAACCGGAAGTGCGCGAGATGGTTCAGAAGATCACGAGTGAGAGGAGCTTCATGCTGTTTGGCCTTGAGACAAATGAATGAATCTCGCTCGGAAACGTTTGAAACGCTTCATGTTTTTTCCTCAAATAATTCGGATGATGTCGTTATCTCGTGCTATTGCCCTTGTTCTAAAATATTTTCCTACTCAGGAGAAAATCCTTCCTCACTCTATGCGCATGCGCGTTAAAATATCGTCATGTTCTGGCCACCTCTGGAGGTAAAAACGGATTAAGAGTGAGAGATGACTTTGCTTATTTCAAGAAAATAGGACTTTAATTTTCTTGCTTAGAAAAAACAGCTAATTTGATATTTTACACAACATTTTACAAAGTAGACATTATGTTTTAACACAGAACTGTGGTAAAACGTCAAGTGAAATTTTCTCATTTTAAGAACATAATGTTTCTCAATTTAAGAAACTAGCAACTTTTTTATATTAAAGCCAATGAGAACAAGAAACGAAATGCAGAAACAAGTCAATGTTGAATATTTTTTTCAACATTGTCTTGTTTCAAGCTGTCTCACCAAGTAAATTGGTATGGATTTAATTTTACCAATTGGATAATTTTTACGTTTTTTATTTTCTTAATTTGTCACATGGATTTTTTGCAGTGCAAAAATGGAATTACCTGAGGAATTATCTAGGGAATTACCTCAGAATTCCGTTCAGTCTCACTCCGTCTTCTCTTACAGCTGTTGTGTGTTTTATGGCAGCTTGACAAAGTGACGTGGCTGTTGGGCGAGCTGCAGCTCATGTGTATTTATGGCTCAAAGGAATAAAACAAGGCATTTTCAGATATGTGTTTAACGCAGGAGGCTTTCACATGAAAAAATAAGAAAATGAAGATCAACATGAGTAAAATGTTTTACTCTTTTACTTTTACTCTTAATTCTAAGCTAGTTTATTTATCTTGTGTGGGATTTATTGTGTAAATTCAAGATCTTTGGCTTGTCAAGAATTCATCTTTTGCAGTTTTGCTGCGTAGCGATCATGATAAACCTGGACGAACTGGACTCGTAATTTGTAATTGTGATTTTAATTTCCATTCCCCACTTTTCAGCTCCCCTGACGCCGTCCCCGCACACCTGCCACGCCCAGCACTTCCAGTGTCGGCATGACTTTGAGTGTTTACCTCAGAGCTGGCGCTGTGATGGTGAAGTGGACTGCGCTGACGGCTCAGATGAAGAGACGTGTGCCAGCCAGCTTCCTGGAAGCCCACCGCCTCAGACGGGATGTGAGGATGGAGAGTTCTTGTGCTCCAGTAACGTCTGCGTCCCATCACTCCTGCGCTGCGATTCGGTTTCCGACTGCCCGGGTGGAGATGATGAACACGGCTGCCGTAAGAGAACATGATTGCATCTGCAAAATTGTGTAATTGTCTAATTTTCAAGATTTTTTAGCTTGTCAAGAATTTATTAATGTCAAGGATTTATTAATTTTTGAAAACCTGGAAAATCTTGAAAACAAGACAATAAATCTTGTTATTTTTTCTTACAAGATGAATTACCTAATTAGGATTAAGAGTGAGAGATGGCTTTGCCTATTTCAAGAAAATAGGACTTGCGGGAAGAAATGCTAATTTTGATTATATTTTCCACTAAATCGAGACACTTTTCAAAGTAGATATTATGTTTTAACACAGAACTTTCTGAAACAAGAGACGTCACTTGACATTTTCTCATTTTCAGAACACAATGTTTCTCAATTTACCAAACAAGCTACTTTTTTTTATATTAAAGCCAATGAGAACAAGAACTGAAATGCAGAAACAAATCAACCGTGTAACAAGATTTTTTTGTCCCATTTCAAGTCGTCTTATCAAGTAATATTTTCTCACCCCATTGGCAGATAATTTTACTTGATTAAATTTTTTGTTTACTCATTTTGTTTTTTATTATCTTATTTTGTCACATGGATTTTTTTTGCAGTGTGCATCTACATTTTTGCATTCATCAGACGCTTTCAAAAATCAGTCAGGCGTCATGATTTTCCTGGGAATTGAACCCGTGAATTGGCTTGTTTGTGGAATTCTTTATGACATCCAGAGTTGTAAAGGGTACCAGACAACCATACTTGAGTAATGGTACAGATACGTGCTGTATAAGTTACTCCAAGTAAAAAGTCTCCACTATAAAAAAGACTTGAGTCAAAGTAGCAAAGTATCAAATTTTAAAACAACTAAAGTATTTTACTCATACTGAATTTAGGCTAAAATAAAACAAAGAAAAGTGAAAAAACCTCTATTCATGAAGTTTTATTTTCTAATACAGAAATTAAATGTAACATTTCCATGTTTCAAAAATGGTAAAACAAAATAGATAAAGAACAAAAGGTCAGTCTCGATTAAACGTGCAAAAAAAAAAAAAATCTGATCCGACTTTGATTTGATTCTACTAAAGTCATTTAAGTCATTGCCTACAATAGACATCACATTTATTCAAGTTGCACCAAAAAAAAATAAGCTAAAAAATAGTGGTGGTTTTTGCCATGTTAGGCTTGGTAACATTACAATACCACTGTAAAGTCAGGGAAGATCTGTAGAGTTTAACTTAACATTAAAATCACTTTAAATTAACATTAAATAGACTCGTATAGCTCAATGTGTTTCCTCAGATTTGACGGTGAATTTATAAAAGCTCTTAATTCTGTTGTCCGCGGTAAACAAAGCAGACACAGTTTTTCAGTTTTTTCGGCAACATTTCTTTCAACTAAGGCCATGAATGCTTTAAAAATGCGATAAAACTGCGATAAAAATCAATTATGGCTAGTCGCGCACAATCAAAATGTAACGAGTTACGATACGTGTCAATTCAAATGTAGTGGAGTGAAAAGTACAGCTACTCAATCAGAAATGCAGTGGAGTAGAGAGTAAAAGTCACTTATATTTTTGATACTCAGTACAAGTACGAAGTAGCCCAAAACATACTTAAGTAAAGTAACAAAGTACATTAGCTCAAGTACTTTCAACCTCTGATGACATTGAATGTGAAGCTGTGTAACTTCTCCTCTCTGCAGCGGATACGCAGTGTGTCGGAGGAGATCTGGTGTGTGACGGGACGTCGGCGTGTGTGTCGTTCCTCAGCCGCTGTGATCAGATCGTCGACTGCTTCCCGTTCCAATCGGACGAATCCAGCTGCTACGGTGACGCACTTTCTATTGCCTCGTTTCTCTTGATTCGGGACATTTTTGGCGCTAAAATACGGCACGTTTCACACGTCCGGCTTAGACATCTCTGGCTCTTTTTCCATCCTTCAGAGGAGAATTGAAGTCAAAAAGAAGTCGTCATTTTTTTTGTTTGTTCGTTATGATCACAATGTTTTTTCATCCAAGCCAATGTGAGTGTGTGAATGTGTGTGTGTGCTTACTTCACATTTTTATTTTTATTTTTACTTTTACTTTACTTACACTTACTGTGTGTGCTTGGCCACCAATCTGGGAGTGTCCATGCTTTTCTAGCCCTGTGATTGGCTCCAGCTCCTCATGCCACAGAAACAGATGAAGCCGAGAGATTTTTGCTGCTCCATTTTAAAATTATATTGGAACAACTCTGTGAATGTGACAGATCAGAAGAAATTTTTTTTTAGATAATATTGGTGATTGATTTTCCTAACTGCACATTTTCTGGAAAGTTTCTGGAATTTTTCAATAAAGCTTATAAAGCTGTAATACTGTTTAGGAACATGTGCTTTACACAACATTGATGTAAATTGCTGTTCATTTTATTAAATAGTTTTTAACATGAAGCTACAAAAAGCAAGTGGTGGTTAACCACAAAATGGTGGTTTGAATAGGTACTCTAAATGTACGCAAAGATTTCACCAAAAAATATAATAAAAAGTAAAAAGTATTCGGTTATACAAACTTAATAACTTTAGATTTGAGGATACTGCTAAAAGTTTATTTTAGTGTCTTGACTGCGGTTGAAATTGAATTAAATCAAATCAATTTAGCTAAACTTAAGTACTAGTTAAGTTTGTTGTCGACAATTCCATAGTTGAATTATTAATGTTGTCTCGAAAATCATTTCTCCTAAAACAATTTAACACGTTTTATGCAAATGTATTAAACGTGTGATATTTAGATTTCTGCTTGCCCAAAAAAGTCATTTTACCTTAAAGGTCAGAGTGGGCGGAGCCAGTGTAACACTAATTTGCATTAAAGTATGTGCCTGACAATTTTCCTTGGGGAACTACGTATATTATTTCATCAGCAGCGACGTCACGGCCTGTTCCGAGTTTAGGATCATGTTCGTTCTGGCTCTCGGCCTAGAACCATGACCACACACGCAACACTCGATTGTGTTTTATACCGCGAAAATGGCCAGATGTTTGAAATTATGACGTGATTATGATGCATATTAGAACGTGAGATGGAGTTCCTGTTGGCTAAGCGAGATTATCCCCGTGTTTTACAGCGTGTCCTGCGGGATACTGTCTCCACGGCGGAAGGTGTGTGATAAAGCCGAACGGGCCGGTCTGCGTGTAAGTGACCCACACCATCATCACACGGAACCAGGAGAACGTGCACATGATAAAATAAGGAAATATAAAACAAAACGAGTTAAAAAGACTTCAAGTATAATGATCTGCCATTGGGGTGAGAACATCTTACTTGTAAGACTTTACTTGGTTTAGTAAAGACTTTACCTATTTTCTTGAAACAAACAAATTAGTCTCTTACTCTTATTCCAAGCTAATTAATTTATCTTATGTGAAAAATACACGATTAAATGTAATGTGTAATTTCAAGATCTTTTGACTTCATTCAAAAGAATTCAAATAATTAATTTGCTTGAAATCCTTGAAAATGCTCGAATATAAAGGCCTTAAAAATTTAAAACCTTAAAGTTTTAAATGAACTGCTTGAAAATTCTTGAATTTCAATTGTGTTTTAAAGGCCTCAAAAATGCTCGAGTTTATAATGAAGCGCTCGAAAATGCTTAAAGATTCACTTGAATTCAAACAATTCATTTTATGCAGTGTGGTGACTTCATTCCGCCAAAAGGATTTGTGCAGAATTACTCATACTTTAGCTTTGAGTGTCAGTTAAATATCACATTTCCCTAGAATATCCAACGATTAGCTCTGCGGCGTTAACGTGTTCTTCTCTAATTGCCATTGTGTCTGAGCCAAGAAACACAAGCGTTCCCCGTCTGATCCACCTTCTCTCAAGCCGCTGTGCTTTCCTTTCTCTGCTCGTCCTCTCGTCCTGAGACATTCAATACCATCACTAACACACCAGGAGTGTGTGAAACTGATTCATCTGCAAAACGTTTCTTCTTTTTTCATTCTTTCCTGAGGTTCTGAGAACATTTCTCGAACGAAAAGTACTGAACATTTGGGATAGGCAAGAAAAGATTGTGAAAAGTTATGGAATCAGATTAGTGCCAAAAATATCAAACGTAAATTTTGAAGAAACGAACAAAAATGCTTCATATTTACATTTGTTTCTTTTTTTGCTCGCAACCTTCACATTTTCGTTTGAAACATTTTTTTCCCTTGAGATTTTTCGTTCGCATCACAGTCTGTGTACTAATATTTAAAAAAGCAGTGAATGTCAAGGTGTACATTCGCTGAACTAGTCCCACACTTCCTGGTCAAGCAACTGTCAATTACATTCTCCCCGTCCAATCAGAGAAGGGCTGCCCCCGGTTAAAAAACCAAAACGCAAAAAAAATAAGCAAACGAATAACCTGAAGCGAAAAAAACGTTTCAAACAAAAATGTGAAGATTGCGAGCAAAAAAAAAAATTCTTTAAAATTTATGTTTGATATTTTTGGCTCTAATTTGATTCCATAGAATCCCTCTACTACACGGACAAAAAACACTCTGCGTATTTATTTGGGAAAGATATTTATCGTTAATCAAAGCTTTTGTGATCTGAGGCATTTATTTATTCAATGTTTTAATTTAAATAATAAAACATGATTTTTTTTTCCTATGATCATGTTTCTCAAAAGCGTTTTGTTTGCGAATATTTTTGTGTAAATAGACTAAACACAAAAAACAAAGTGTTATGGTACACTAATGACCTAAAAGCTTTAAAATCATCAAGTAGAAAGTTAGAAAGGAAATGGAGAAAAACTAAACTCGATGTTTTTCGCAGTGCCTGGAATGATAGTATAATCGCATATAAACAGGCCGTAATATCCACACGATCTACATATTTTAGTAAACTTAACTCTGCAAATCAAAATAATCCTCGTTATTATTTAAAATCCACGTTATAATCCTCGTTAAAATCCACGATTTGTAAATGTGACAGACCTTTTTTGCTTTATGCTTTTAGCTTTCCACCAGAATTTGTTTATAATTATTAAAATACTTATTTATTTAAAAAAAATAACAGATTATCATAATAATAATAATTAAAAATAATTTAATATCACTATTTAATAATGAATTTATGTCGTTATAAATAATAAATTAATGTCACTATTGTTTTTCTCCGTAGTTGTTCATCCACATGGACTGGCAACCGATGCCACGTCCAGGCATCGACTTCACCCGACAGCGCTGTGGACGGCCTGATGGGTTGGTGCTGTAGTTTCATCTTTCTCCTCTTCACAGAACGACTCCATGAGTCTGTGTTTGTGTCTTCTGCAGTGCTGAGTGTTGGACTAACTGTGCTCTTGATTCTGTTGCTCGCTGCCTCCGCCACCATCTTATTCGTCTATTGTAAAAGGAGTTCCTGTGCGTTCAGGTAAGATCCTTGCTAGACATCGTTTGTGTTTGTATGGAGCTACCTTAAAAAATACCACCTTAAAAATACAAGGATGTCTATGTAAAGAAAAAAAGTACTGATAGCAGAAATATCTCCTCGTGCTTGCTTGACTTTACTCAGGCCTCGAGTCTTCAGAAACATGTGATAACACTAAAACGTACAATTTTGGTTTCCAAAACCTGACCATAGATGTGAGTGAGGGTGTGAATGTGTGTGTCCTCCTCAGTGGACCTCAAATATAAACTAATAAAAAAGAAAGATTCATTTTCACTAATGTATACAATGAATGAATAAATGTCGAAAAAGATTAAATATTCTAAAAACAGTATGTCAAATCACACCTAAAATACTACATTTAATAATATTTATATTAATAATATAGAGATAAAAATATTTTTTGTATGTTATTCTTGTTATAGATCATTTGTGAGTCTGAAATAAATAAATGAAAAAACAATACACATACAATAATTGTATCTATGCATTTTGAAAATATTTTAAATTATTCATAGCTTTTTATTGAAAACATGGATACTGAAAATATAACTTTTGCGGTTCCTATATTTTTTAGGCTATTATTCACACAATATATACATTTAAAAAAATACAAAGTAATGATAGGCAGCTGCTTACTAATTTATTATGTAATGCCTAAAAACTCCGCTGGTCCTTCTCCGTGATTGGCCAGCCACTCATCCCGGGGGCGTGTCCACCCTTCACAATCCCAGTTTTTGGGATTCACTCTAGCCCCCGTGACCCAGAAATGGAAAAGGTGGAAATGGATGGTAAATTATTGTACTTATTGCGTTTTTCCCACCTCGGCAGAAAACCACTGAAGCTTATCGACCACAAAGAGCTGGACACCTCAACCTTTGACGTGCCGAGACAGGTCAGGAGATCTCCAATGCAGACGTCAAAAATAAGCTGATTGGGCGCTTTAATCCTCCAGAGGCTTGTCATGTGATACGGCGTGTTTGATAGTTAAGAGGCCTTCACTTCCCCTGCCATGTGTAATATGTTTCATGTATTTCTCCAACACTCCCTGCTCTTCCTTTCCTCCCACGCTGATGTTTTTCTTCCACTTACTGGCCTTTTCTACCCGGGAGTGTTGAATAACAAGGGTTATTTGGTCATTTGAACCCGTCTGAAGGTGTCGGCCGCTTCTCTTCACTAATCTGACCACGTTTGTCTAAGTTCTGCGTGCAATAATTCAACTTTCCACGTCTCTTGTTCCAGTGCCGCTCTCCTGCTGTGGGTCCCAAACGTCCCTTTCTAAACATCAGTGTTTTCCCGTGGAGAGACAATCCTACGGTACGAGTCTCGTCTTGCTGTTTGAAACGCGTCCAGTTCTGCATAACAAAAGAAAAGCATACAAAATTTTTTTTAAATGGGAATTTCTTGGCTGTAAAGGAGGAAAAGCGAAATTTGTCCAGCATTCAAAAGATCAAGTTTTACACGGACAGAAAGTGTAGACGGTGGCTTCCGTGTGTCATCATGATGGTATCTCCTGTGGTTATTAGGAGCCACTGCATCATCCTGAGGTGAAGACGTGAACGTTTGTCTCCACCTTCACCAATGACTTTGTGAATTTAGCGTGCCAGAGGAGACTGGCACCAGAGAGTCTAGGTTTTTTCCTCTCGCCCCAGAGAGGTTTTGTTTTCCTAGCCACTGTCGCGTTCTAGCTTGCTCTTCTTGTCATAGCTCATAGTCTGAACAACAATGGACATATTTTTCCATTTTAACTGACTCTTTTTTTTTTTTTCCCCCAAATTTCTGAACTCGAATAAAGAACGGACATTTTTCTTTTTAAAGACTTTTTTCACATAGCGTCTTAGCGTTGGTCTGGAACTAAGAAAAGCGCTATATAAACAAACTTGAACTTGAACTTGTATCTGTTCTTGTGGATTCCCTCTCACAGGAAGCCACGCGTTCCTTCTCCAACCCGCTCTACAATGGCTCCAGCTCTTCTGAAGCTTGAAGACGACGCAGAGGATGCAGACACGCATGGTTAGCGCTCGGACTCTGTGCTGTTGTTGTTTTCCTGTTTGGGTTGCACTGATTGGTGGAGGTGGAGTTTGTTTGTGTTTATCTGTTTGTTTCGACTTTTGCTTTCTGTTTTCCTTGTTGTTTCGGGGAGGGGGTGTGTTTATTGTTTTTAGTTTGTTGTTTTCGTTTTGTTTTGTGGAGGGGTTTGTTGTATTTGTTTTGTTTGTGGTGTTTGTTTGTTTTGTGGAGGGGGTTGTTTATTGTTTGTCATTTTTTTGTGAAGGGGTTGTTTGTTTTTCGTTTGTTGTTTTTTTGTGAAGGGGGTTGTTTGTTTGTTTTGCTTTTTTGGAAGGGCTTTTGTTTTTTTGTTGTTGTTTTGATTTGTTTTTGTTTATTTCTTTTTTATGGGCGGGGGGGTCTTTTGTTTATTTGTGTAGTGGTTAGTTTTTATTGCTTTGTTTTTTTTTTGTTTGTTTTCGGAAATTGGAAATATATTCATCCAAAATGCCAGCAAGCATGTTTTAAAAACTTCACTCAAAATCGTTAAAAAAAGTTCAGCTGCGTAGAAGTAAACACCTGCCAAATGCTGTAAATTCCTAAAGTTTTTACTCTGTGGTTGTAAAGCCAAATTTCCAGCCACTTGGTTTCATACTCAGCATTGTTGTGCGCGTCTTTGACTGGTGACAGCACCTTAGAATTCTCAACCAGCAAAATGTGTGTAAATAAATTTGTGAATTATTTTTGAATTTTTATAACTTTTTAAAAGAAGTAGTTGTGAATTTATACAGTCAATGTTTTGTGTATATTCAGATGTTGTTGTGGAGAATGTCTTGCTCCACATCTCTGTGATTTTCACAATTGTATTTTCACTACTTTTAATATGTGTTCAGTCGGCTCTTGGCCTGCTGTTTGAATCCGGTGAACCACATTTTGACAGACAATAAAATCAGGAGGATAAATGACACTCGTATATGTGTAGAGACACCTCGTGGAGTAGATTTTTGCTGTTTAAAGGGAAAAGAAACTGACAAGTGATGATGAACTTCGGAATTGGGTTTCAGGTTAACGTCTTGGGGTCCAAACGCTTTATGTACATAAGATCAAATCTTTTCTATGGACGTATTGAAATAAGCATTTTATTACAAACTACCGATCTGTGGTTTCTGCAGTATTGTACTTTTTGTATTTTTTGGCTTTTCGGTCGTTTTGCCATAAATCAACTTTTTTATTATTTACGATAAATCACTGTAAATAGTTGAACAGCTTCAGCACTGAAAACACAAACCTTTATATACGTGTACATATTTCTCCTGCACTTCGTATTTATATAAAGCGATTTAAAAAAATATGATAAATATATATATATATATATATATATATATATATATAATTGAATTGAAAAAGCCTTTAAACGTCACGTGAATTCAGCGTTTTATATATATGTTATATATATAAATAAATAAATAAAATACGTGTAAGGATTCTTAATGTGACATTGCTTGTTTTCAGATGTGATTTTCACATTAATTTGGTGATAAAAGAAAGCATCATCTTGTTTAAAGTTAAAATATGATCTGTTTAAGACTATACGCCTGATTTATGCTGATTTTTTGGCAAACTTTGTTTTTTGCGCCAGCAGACATTAAGACGCCCATCCAGGAGCTTCCTGAATAAAATTCAATAGACGGTATTTTATTTGCTTTGGGTCTCGATATGACCTCGCATGACGTTTGGATGTGCACGTCCGTGGTTTAGCATTAGCGTGCACCGTCCTTGTGGTTTTTCTCGGCTGTTTGTCCTGATGCAGAGGAGCAGGAGCAGGAGCAGGAGGAGGTGGTCCCATTTCAAACGCAGCCCACTTCCTTCAGTCCTCTAGGGGGACGCTGTCTGGCAGAAAGTGTGGAAAAACCTGCCAGTGCCATTCCCAAACATTACAGAACCCCTTCACAATCCCTCTTATAGTTTGCTCGCAGGAAACACAGCCTTCACTACATTCACCTTAGCAAAGATCTGAAGCTTTTGAGCTCTTATTGGGTCTCTCACCCGTAAAAACATGCGCTCAGGATCAGTGGTGAAGCTAAATTGACCGTTCGTGTGTGTGGTTTGACCAGCTATGGGTTGGCAATAGCAGTTCCAATATCTTCTTGAAATTGACTCAAAGATGCTGGAAATGGCTTCAGTTCTCTTTGACCTAGACATGGAAGTTGTTGTTTAATGTGTGAATGGATTTTTCTTTTGATAAAGGTAAACCAGTTTGCCCCTAAAATGCTTAGGCAAATTGCTAAATTGTTCATTGTTAGACTTGACAGAGCCACATTTTTAATAATCATGAGTGTGAGTGTTAATAAATCCAAAGTGCATTTTAAATGGAAACTGATAAAACAAAATAATAGCAAAACGAGTTGAGCTATATTGTAGCAACTATTAAATTATATTTTATTTAATTATCAAATCATCACAAAGCAATTTAAGCAATTACATTTATACATATATGAATATGTATATATGTTATTGCATTTATTTTACAACAATTCAGATAGAACGCTATAGGTTTCCTGACTTCACATTAGTTGAAAATGTTTAAACTTCACCAAAGTTATTCTTTATATTTTTCATTTTATTGTACTATGGTCGTCTAATTACCACTGTCACGTTCTAAGACAGATATAACTATCCGTTTTTTCCTTCCCGATGTGGCCAGAACATGACGCAATTATATATCGCGCGTGCACAAAGCGCGATGTAGTAAATCCTCACGTGTAGGACAGAATTTCAGAACACCCGCGCCATATTCGAACACAGCATATCGCGATATCGCGGTCAGCAATGTGAAAAGTCCAGCGAGTCCCAGGCACTTCACACTATTGGTGGTGCGTGTGTGACGCCATCCACACCTCCTGCTGTGGCGGTGAAGGCAGGCAGAGGAGCCGCGTCTCCCCGCGTCTTCACTTCAGCTCTGAGGGGGATTTGTTTGCGTCTTCCGTGGTGGAGGAGCGACCTCGGGATGGTCCTTTTCTAGCTCCCGACTCGCCTTCATCGGACTGTTTGCGCAGGAGAAGCTGGATATCTTCCACGGCATGGCGGGTCCACGCAGGCTCGCCGTGTTGCTGGGGTTCGTTCTGGTTCTAGACGGGCTGGGGAATGTTTTCCAGGTCAGCCGAGGAGCCTTGACCGCGGAAGGTGAGCGCGTCTTTTACTCACTGTGCGCAATTACACGCGCGGAAAATAACGGTCCGCCGGACGAGCTGCTCCGCTTCGGTTTCTCGGACTCGTGCATCGCATCAAGTTGTTGGCACTTCTGCTGAAAATATGTTCGAGCTGTGTGTGTGTGTGTGTGTGTGTGTGNTTCCAACCATCTTTGTCACCATCATCTTAGTCACAATCTTTTGATTAAAAAGGTTCGAGTCTCTAAACCAATCTGGTGTGTGTGTGTGCGCGCATGTGTGTGTGTGTGTTCACTTCACTAGTCCCAATTTCCACAAAGTGTTATTCCAACCATCTTTGTCACCATCATCTTAGTCACAATCTTTTGATTAAAAAGGTTCGAGTCTCTAAACCAATCTGCTGTGTGTGTGTGTGTGTGTGTTCACTTCACTAGTCCCAATTTCCACAAAGTGTTATTCCAACCATCTTTGTCACCATAATCTTAGTCGTTAGGGTGCTTTCACACCTGTAGTTCGGTTCATTTGGTCCGGACCAAGGGACTATAATGATACATTGTTGCATTTCTCTGGCATTTTAGTCGTAAAAAGGTTCAAGTCTCTAAACCAATCTGCTTAGTGTGTGTGTGTGTTGCCCCCAATCGAGTCTGTCTGGTAGTCATCGTATCGCTCTGCGTCCGTCGCTTTGATCTGATTCTTTGGCTCGTGATGCTCAGACCGTTTCCTCGACTTTCCCTTTAAGCTTGTGCTTGTCTTATCTCCTCCACATGTTCCTTCCTTATTCCAGCGTGATTAGCGAGTGTGAGAGTAAAGTACACGGCTCTCAGGCTGCGTTCTTTCACCACCTCTCCTTGTGTGTGTGTGATTCATTTATAATAACAATACAATAATTAGTCTAATTAGACATTAATAGACTTATTACTAGACATTAATCAGGCAATAATAATAATAATAACATTAATAATAATAATAATAATAATAATAATAATAATAATAATAATACTACAATATCAGCAACAATTATTTATAACTAAAAATATTCTTCAATCTCCTCAAAAGAGATTCACTCTTCTCTATTTTTCTTTCATTTCATCCTCTGCTATCCCTCATATCCTCTCTTCTATCCCATTTGCACTCTCTCTCTCTGTTTCTCTCTCTCTTCTCCTATTGCTTTTTCTTTTCCTCCTTCTAACCCTCCTTCTAGCTTTCTTCCAATCTCACTCCTCCTTCCTCTCTTGCGCTTTTCTACGCCTTTCTCACACTTTTATTTAGTCTTTGCTCGCTATGTCTTTGTTGTTTTGCTTTTTAGCAACAAGGCCATAGTTTTAATATTTATGTTTGCGGTGAAGAAATGAGGCATATAAATCAGAAACTGAACACAGCGACCTAGTTTGTAGCCTAATTTCAGGTCTTGGCAGAATGAATTATACTGGCAAAAAACTCCCTAAAAACTTCTGCAAAAGAGCATCTCTCTTTTTTTTCCTATTTTCTGGTGCGTTTCTGTTGAAGAATCGCGGAACTTGTAATAATTACGGTAGTTTGATTAGTTTCTGGACTCTTTTCTAGTGATGTTTCAGAGTTTAGAGGAATCTTTCCTTCCCTAGGTGATTCAGATCAGTAAAAACCAAAAGGTCTGTTAATGAAGAACGATTACAGAAACATCACTCTGCACGTTGGAGCTAATGTGCTAACTAAGTTGGTTAATGTGATTTAAAAAGCATCGTTTTGCTGTTCTCTGTGAAACGGGGAAACCTTGGTTTGGCCATGAAGGGGAAAATCTCAACTGGTTTAAGAAGAATTTGAAGAAGTTGGATCTGTGGTCAGTCCGTGCCGGTCACCTCTGTCCAGTTCCTGACCTCTAGGTCTTGTTCCTTCAGTAATTATCAGTCATTAATACTCAATTTCTTCGCCTGTCACTTTTAAAAGCTTTCCAAATGACAAAGTTGTGCCGGAATGTTTTGTATTTACTGACCCTTATAGACAGACGGATAGATGGAACATTCAGCTAGTTAGTTTAATGGTGTATTTTAATTTAGCTGGCACAGATCTTTAGACTCTTCCTACAGTCCGTGTCTTTTTCTTCTTCATGTGTTCTCTATCTCCACACTACGTGAAACGTGCACACAAGTGATATAGTGAGCACTTTGGTGTAAGTACGCGTGGGAATGTGTTCCAAGCCCGAATGCTTTGCTAAGAGGTCACAGTGTTGCCATTAAAATGTGATGGACTACAACGATGCAGACATGATGGCCTCAACGCTCAGTAAAGGTCTCGGGGGGAAAGATGGATGTTTATTTGAGGACAGTTTAACTGGTTATTACTCCCCGGTTACTAGTCAGATTTTGTAGTCATTTTAGAGATGAGCATCACTTGTACACACAAACTCCTCTCGTGGCCCAGATAAAGCTTTATTTATAGTTTGTGTTTGCCATCTGCTTGCTAAAAATGCTTTATTAATAGAATGCCAACCGGGTGTTTTTCTCACAATTCAATCGTGTTGATCCACCGCTGCTAAATTCAGTACGTGAAAATGGCTTCTCGCTCGCTGGGTCGCACTGGGAACCAGCTGAGAGACTCACACAAGATTCACATTTACATCCTTAAACAGTCGAGAATTTGAGTCGGTTAAATAGCTCAGAGGTGTGAGTGAGCGTGTTAATGTGTGTGTGTCCTGCTCTGTGATTGGCTGGCCACCAATGCAGAGGGTGTGTTCTGCTTTCAGGCCCTGTGATTGGCTCCAGCTTCTCCTGACCCAGAAATAGAAGTAGCTGTTAAGAAGATGAGTACAATTATTTAATCCAGTGGTGGGAAAACTACGATCCGTTAAATGTTTTAATCCGGCCCGCTGAACTTGTAAAAAATTAAATGAAAGTTTTTTTTTTTTAAGTAACACATTTTATTGTGATTTTTATACTATGGAATCAGATGCCAAAAATATCAAACTTAAATTTCGAAGAAACAAACAGAAATCTTCACATTTTGGTTTGAAACTTTTTTTTTCTGCTTCAGATTTTTTTGTTTTGTTTGAACTTCTGGCACAAGCTTCACGTGGGGCTTCACCCTTACTCTGATTGGCTGGTGAGAATGTGATTGACAGCCGCTTGACCAGGAAGCTCGGTCCGGCCCCTTTGTCAAATGAACCAAATGTGGCCCACGTATCAGAGAGTTTTCCCACCCCTGAGTAAACGAAACTAATCCAAATATCTCAATTCATTTTAATCTGTCCACCATAGATGTGTCTGTCTGATTTCATTTATATTTGTTTGTCCATACATTCATAAATCCATGTTATCTGTCTGTCTATATTTCCATTGGCCTGTATTGACATACATTCTAGTTTAAACTGAAAACTCTGTGTTTTTTTAATCTTTAGCGATTCTTAATATCTTATATATTCCTTTATCAGTCTGATTGTCTAAGACGGCAGTAAGAAGCGTCTCTGTGAATATTGAGAGCTTTTGTGTAGTTGTGTTGTAGATCAGATACTGTAGCAGTGGTCGTACCATCTGGACACAGTTAGAGCTGCACATCCTTCTTGCATATTTTCCATCCTTGGCTCTTTTTCGCTAAATCTTGTGCCTAACAAGGCTGTCTGGAGGTTCCGTCCCAGAGTCTGTCTGGATGTGACTGATACGGCCGCGTGACTTCACGGAGGAAGGACTGTGCGAGTCTTTGTGGTGTGTTTCTCCACTGGTTCCCCATGACTCTTGATAAGGTGCGTTTGACAGAATTACCCCCCCCCCTCCCCGCGTCCGGCTAATGGAGTGCAGCGCTCTGTTTCTACCTTCAGAGTTGCTAATCCATCATGACGGTGCGAGCGGAAGCCTCCCACACCGATGCTCTGCTGTGCCACAAAACAATCACGACATTTGAGACGTTTTTTTTTGTGTGGAGTATGAGTAAATTGTAAAAAATAGTCTGATAGATCCAACCAGAATGTTTCACATGCACCTCTATTAATACTGCATTCACGCGGATATAAGCACTCCGCGAATATAAGCACCCCCCTGATTTTTCAGGCACAAAATAATTTAACAAAATATATATTTGTTTTAATTATTAACGTTTCTGCTTGTTAATATTCTCTTAAAAATACTATTTTTTTCTTTATTTAACAACCTAACTTGTGACTCGTCTGATTTTGCCATCTGTTTACTTGAATAATAGATAACAAAAAGTCAATTCTAGTGGTCAGGACTTCATTTCCCAAGATCCTTTGCTCTCCAGTCAGACTTTGCCCATGCGCAGAGCAATTGTTTCAAGCTCTGTTTTAGATCAAAGATTATTTGACACCATAGCGAAGGATTATTCTCCCTGTGCAGTGACCGAGCGTTTTGATTGTGTCTGTTCCTTGGATTTTTTTACTCCTTGCCCATGTTATGCATTTTCAACAGTTTCGACTCTTTCTGCGAAGACACATTGGACTCGTTTGTAGCTGGTTGCACTAAGCTAATCGATTGTGGTTTGTAGTCTGTTTGTTGTCATATAAATTATTGTACTGTATTTAGTTTAATCTTACCTCTTCCAGTGTAAATTTGTCTCTGTGAAGTAAAAATTCGAAAAAAAAAAGAGGTGCTGATAATTGCGCAAATACAATGCAATTTCAGTCTTTGCACCACTACGCAAAACGTCAGAATTGAAAATGCCTCTGTTAGTTTTCCCCACAAATTGCAGTAAATCTTTACTTTGTTACCAACGGTCATTGCGGAAACTACCTGTTGCGCAGAGCAATTGTTTCAAGCTCTCTGTTTATCCGACGCCGAGCGTTTTGATCGTGTCTGTTCCTTGGATTTTTTACTCCCCTGCCCGTGTTCCTCATTTTCGACTCTTTCTGCGATGACACATTGGTCTCGTTTGTAGCCGGTTACGCTAAGCTAAGCTAACCTGTCATGGTTATTTATAAGCGTGCTGGGTTTTTATATTCACGTAAGTACGGAAATTTTAGTCTTCGCACCAATACGCAAAATGTCTGAATTGAAAATGCCTCTGTTAGTTTTCCCCACAAAGTGCAGTAAATCTTCACTTTGTAGCCAACGGCAATTGCAAAAACTATGTTTATCTGCTTCCTTATAATTTATTACATTTTGCCATGTTGGAAAAAGAGCATAACAAGCCGTCTTTTCGTTTAGCAAGCGAGTGTCACAAGTCTAAAGTTGCTCGGCACCACCTAGTGGCAGGGAGAGAAGTTGCACTAAATCCCTGCCATTGAATGGACTTATTTGTGGACAGGCGCAGACAGAAAAAGCCTTTAATATTCACGGCGGTGTGAAGGAGCTTCACGATGATTCAGAGTGAACGGACAGTTAAGCGGGAGATTCCTCATCCCTGCACGTGAACGGACGGCTTGAGTCGGGCTTTATCCGTGAATGAGTTCCTAGAAGGGATGAATGCGCCGCTGAAGAAGGCCAGGCGGGTTTTCCCAGAAGGTTTGCTGGCTTCCAGACAAACGTCGCTTCCACGATCCCGATCCATCCAGGAACGCCGAGGCCGACTGCTGTAACCTCGCGGCTTAACCCGACTCCATCACAAGCACCAGTCCCAGCGTGGCTTCACCCAACACAGCTGTGAAAAGAAAGGAGGAGGGCGAGGAGGTGAAGGTCCCAGAGGTTTCCAGCGGTTGTCTTTTGTGCTGCAGGTTCTTGTGTTTGTGTGCGCTGTTGCTCGATGGGCTTAAGGGTCTCCAGCAGGGCCTTTGTTTTAACCTCTCCTTCCATTTTTCCATTCTTACTCAAGCAAACTTCCATAATTGTACTCGGTTTGAAACCCTTTCCGTCAAACACTTGGTAATCACCTTTTAGCAATTGGTAATTACACATGAAATGACACACATACTCACTGACGGGTGGGTGTAATCTGTTCTCTGCAGATTAGGGATTTCGTGACATGTGAAAGGATTTCTTGCTGCTCTTCGAGTGCACTGACCCGGAATGATGCGGTGAATGGTGGTCTCCTACTGACTTTAAAGCAGCTCCACCAACAGAGCGAATGAGATGGAATTGGTAATGACGAATGGACCAGCCAGTTGTTATCGTGTGTGTGTGTGTGTGTGTGTGTGTGTGTGTGTGTGAGAGAGCGTGATGGGGGGGAGACCACAAGCAGTTGTTCACTCAGCAAGTCATTTAATCTGATGTTTCTCACGAGGAACTTCTCTCGTTCGGGTTTATTTTCTTTGCAACTACAGACGTTTGAAACTGTTACTTGAGAAATTACGGTGGGACGAGACACTTTTCCCACGAGACGAGACACTAGGTTCACGAGAACGCGACGAGACGAGATTTCGATTTTTTTTAAATAATAAAATATAAAGAGAGCAATATTTTATCTGCATTTTATTTAACTAAAACGTTCAAAACTGTTGATGCATTTCACTCTTTCTGTTTTCATCAATTGCATGCCGTGATAACCAGAGAACCAACATAATATTGATCATACAAAATATGATGCCATAAATTGCCAAGCAAGTAATTTCACAAAAAATTTAAATTGTCAATAGTATAAAAAATCCATTAAGCACAGACATTTAACACTATTTATAGACAAAGACAAGTCTTCCGGTAACTTGCAAAGAATGGTAGAATCATTTTGGCATCAAGTTCAACTCACCATCAAAGTACTTCATTATGATTAAATTCACTGTGTTTATTTTAGCTCTAAAAGCCCCAAATGTTGTATTACAAGTTGCAATGCAGAACATACCATGGCACAACATAATATGTAGAATAAAAACCATATTTATTGAAAGTGTCCAGTCAATTATTGTCTAGTTATTAATTATTAGTACAATATAAAGTATTAGTACAATAATTATTGACAATTTGAAATAATCGGTTTTATTTTACTAACACATTTTATTAAAGTTTAACTCGATGTTTCTCACAAGGAACTTCTTTCGGGTTTGTTTTCTTTACAACTACAGACGTTTGAAACTGTTACTTGAAAAATTGCAGCATGAGTAAATATGAGTATGAGTAAATTGTACAAAGAGATAGATCCATCCGGAATGTTCCACATGCACCTATATTAATACCGCAGTTACGCGAATATAAGCACTCCGCGAATATAAGCACCCCCTTGATTTTTCAAAAAGATTTTATTTAATTACTTTTTACAAAATAATAGTAAAAAAATATATATACCGTATTTACTCGCTTATAAGTCAACCCCCCTAGTTCAGCGGTGAGATTGTGGTATTCTGTTTAGACCAGATTTAAAGACGAGGGAAAGAAATGAGAGAAAAGTGAGAAAATAGATACGAGTAGAAAGTGAATTTTGTTTCATATAAAGTCAATTCCGTTTTTTTGGGGTCCACGTGGTCACCAAAGTGATGTGTTTGTTGGGTATTTTTAAGTATATGTATAAGTTGGGTATTTTTTCCCCAACTTGTACATATAGCACCAAACTACAAGGAAAAAATGATAGAACACCTGTTCAGATGCTCTTTAACCCTATAGAAATAATAAAAATACTCAGACATTCTTGGTGGTAAAGGAAGCCTAAAATCAAAGTAACCCTGTTTATTTAGGTTGGTATTACACTATCTACGTTATTGTTATTTTTGTTTACAGTTTAATTTGTTGTAGGTATGGTTGCATTATAAGTCATTTAATCTGATGTTTCTCACGAGGAACTTCTCTCATTCGGGTTTATTTTCTTTACAACTACAGCCGTTTAAAACTGCTACGTGAAAAATTGCATTTCAGTTTTGTCAGCTTTTGGGATTCAAGTTGAGCCTGAAGTTCAGTGAACCTGAATTGTGCAGATAATTGTGAGACGTCTCTATAAATGTTTCTCCTTCGGCAAATGGTGAAAACATTGATACAGTTTTGCACGTGACATCCAGTTTCAATCAAGGCTAGAGATTGTTTGTTCACTGGAGCGGGAAAAGTGGCCGAACTAACGAATCTGTGGGGAAAAAAGCTGATGTGAAGGTTTCGAAGTGACTCGAGTTTGTAAACGGTTGAAGGAACCTGAACGCTGATCTGACAAATCAGCACTTTCTTTTGCGTGTCTCTCGTCTTATTCTTATTCTCACTTTTGTTTATCATCTTTATCTTAGTGCCTTTCGTGATTTATCTGGCGTAGCGCATGACAAGCAACACCAAATGGAATTGTGATTTATGTGGAGATAAAACCGCCTCGTTCGGTGTTCGCGCCGTTCTGGCTTTATCTTTCCCAAGAACGCAAAGAGATTTTAGGAAAGGAGGAGAAAAAGAGAAAGATTTTGAAAATATCTTTTGTAGTTCCACAACACGAGGGAGAGGAGAGGAAATACATAAACACTATTTTGTACATCTATGAATAAACGCACATAAAGAACTCGGCACGCATCTAAACATTTTCTAAAAGAAAAGAGAATAATAAACAAAATTCAATTGAAAAAAGATAAACTGATAAGGTCATCACAGGTCACATTGTGTGTACACTACACACATTTACACTTATAATCTATATTCAGACCATTTCTTTTGAATGTAAACTTAAAGTAAAAGTCTTTCCTCTAGTTCTTTTTTTCCCGTTTTACAATAGATTTGATGAATTGTCTACGGAATCTGAATGTGTCAAAGATTCTGTGTAATAATTCTTAACCCTCTTGCACTTCACTGATGAGCTGATGGTTCCTGGTTGGGGAGCAGTATATAACCAGATTCCCGTATTATTTTGAGATCTTTGTAGATGATTGCTAAACGCATTTTTTTAGGGTCATAATTCAGGAGGCGTTGAGTTTTCACGTAGGTTCTGCCAGAGCATTTTGAGTTACCGTGCAATCTCAAACAATGCGAAAAAGGGCAGGCAGGTGTGCAATTTCCGCATTTTTCCAACATTCTCGCCTTGGAAGCGTTGAATTTTGAAGGATATGAAGAGCTAAATGGCACTTTTCCATGCATACTCCCTTCATCTATCAGCGTTTAATGCACCACTCTCCACTTCTTCAGATGAAAGGATCGCATTCGCTTGTTTTCTACAGTAGTGGCTTTGAGTTGGACCTGTAATCACATGGACTTGTAATGAAAAAATAAGATAATAAAAAACTAAATGAGTAAAAAAAACACTTAAATCAAGTATAATTATCTGCCAATAGTTGGAGAAATGTTTACTTGGTAAGACGGCTTGAAACAAGACCTTTTTTCTCAAAACGAGCTAGTAAATCTTTTACTCTTAATTCTAAGTTAATTTACCTTGTCCAAATAAAACCTACCATATTTTCTGGACTATAAGCCGCTACTTTTTTCATAGGTTTTGAACCATGCGGCTTATACAAAGGTTTCTATTCTGCAGATTGTTTTTCCACCGCTAGGGGCGCTCTAAACCGGAATTACAATCAAAACTAAGACAAAATAAATGCAAAGAAGCTACTTCCTCTTTTAGCAGATATAATTTTTACAAGTTTTAATCAGCAAAGTTGCCTCCGTGTTAAAATACCGGTTAGGAAAGGATCTTTTTAGTTACATACATTTTACATAATTTTCACAATTCAAAACCATTCTGTTCCTGTAGTAAATATCTAATCCAAAAACATGTGTAATTTCAAGAACTTTTGGCTTGTCAAGAATGCATTTTTTGCAGTGCAGAAGGTCACGTGTTCGAATCCCGATCCGTTGGGTTTCACACTCATTGGTGGTGGTTTATTTGTAAAGTTCTGTGGACCAGGAACACTCGTTGCGATGGCTTGCGTGTTTTTACACGGTGGTGTAGTGGATGATGAGTGTCGGATGAGGCGAATTTGCTTCAGCAGAAACAGATTTAAACAGTTTGAAAGTCTGAGGCTGAAAAGCACAAACCAATTACACGTAGCGTCTGATCCGCGGCGATATTCCCTTGAGCCGCCGCCGCTGTTGTTGAACTAAACATGTTAGTATTTTATTCTTTCGGAAGG
The DNA here is from genome assembly GCA_028031935.1 of Paedocypris micromegethes. Taxonomy (NCBI): domain Eukaryota; kingdom Metazoa; phylum Chordata; class Actinopteri; order Cypriniformes; genus Paedocypris; species Paedocypris micromegethes. Next base: position 8,688,925 of record CM051504.1, read on the forward strand.
AAACGCCAAAGAATTTTTTACTGTAATTCAGCATGTAAAATGAACTCCGCGTGTTCCAGTGGAGTCGTTGTTTTTATAGGACAAACTTTTAAACATATTTTTCTTTATTTTACTTCACTTCTATCCGGCTAATGGAACCTTTCTGGAGTCACTTTTTTTGTACTGTTTTTGTATTTTACTCACTTTTTGTACTTTTACTCTTTCTACGTTATTCGATTGTACTTGGAAATTTTGTATTGTTTTTTCATATTTCATTTTTTATCTTTATGTCTATTGTTTTTATCGTGTTTCTATTTTTTATCTTTTTATTGTAGTTCCCTTTGCACATTTAGTTGTATCCCTATGTTTAAATGCTGGAACGATCAAAAACACATTTCACTAGATCTTGTACCACGCATAGTATGTATGTATGTGACAAATAAAATTTGAATTTGAATTCTTTATCTTTAAAAGCGTTAATGTGGTTGCGATAATACATTTTCAGGGCATAAATCGAGTGTTCAGGCCCATGTTTTATTGATCTCCGCAGCCGTGGAGTTTTTACTGACTGATGTTTTTTTTTCTAAGCTCTTTGGTTTTCATAAAGTATATGTACTTGTGTTTTTTGACTGTCTGTAGCGTATTGATCAATGACGAGAACAACGAGTGGAATTCTTGTGAGCTGCTCCATGAATCTTTTCCGCATGTGGGATAGCGGCATCGGGATATTCGTCGACTGGCTAGGTTTTTGTTTTTTATTCAAGACAATATATTAATGTTTTTATTGTCATTAAATATAATATTTCATTACACAGCGTTGGAACACATAATATCCGCTTTTCTTCTGGTTCTGTTGCGCTTATAAATCTCTAAATGTAATAACTCTGATGTGGAAGGTAAGTGACTGTTCTTCTAAATGTCTTCACGACAGGATGAACTGATTATTAGGACTTTGTTCATCTCACGTGGAGGTTTTCCCTACATTTTTACTGATCATTGTTAAAGACTTATTAATAAATTCATTTTTGTTTAAATGTAAATATAAATTGTGAGACTGGTTCACGTGATGTCAAACATGATGTTCCGACATTCTCTTTGCGATATTTAAAAACGATTCTACGTTCTGACTGCATAATTATTAATCATCGGAAAATGCGTTTTATTATTATATTTATTTTTATTGTAGTCTTGTACCCCCAATTTTGTTGATTAAAAGAGTGTGACTCAATTTTGCAACTCAAATATTCATGTGCATCATGTTCATATAAACATTTCCTTAACATGTCATTGTTAAAATTTTTATTTTAAAGTTTATGTGATATTTCTAATAAAATATACATAAAATATGAAAAAGTTTATTTAAAATATAGTCAAATATAAATTCAAATTAGAGAAGCTTGACAACAACAATCCGTCCTGTAAAATGTATTTTTATTAATTATTTTTACTTATTTTTGCTTATTATTTTTACAAAGAGACAATTTTTTTAATTTAAGACGAATTTTTAACCTTTTAAGTGCCTTTCACGCATTGTCAGATAGCGCTAGTAAAGACGCTATTAGAAATGCAAAAAAGATGGGACTGGCTTGACCATGTGACTGGCTTGACTGCACACACACACACACACACACACACACATCACTGTGTATTTTCATAGCTAAAACTTGAAAGTGGAACTGTGAGACAAGGTCAGCAGACACTGATTCCACCGTTCGGGACAGGAAACAGTGAAGAAGTCAATGTTCAGCAGCGCGTTAACAGGCGGAATAAAAGCGTATTGTGATGGACAGTGATGACAGGCTGATGGGTGGCAGATCTCTTATTATTGCCCAGAGGTTTTGATCTCGGTGCTGAGACGGTTTCTTGTTAGCGACGCAGATGTTGGACCTTCTCAGGCCAAATGTGTTTTTGGTGGATGTGTGTTGAGTAAAGCAAAGTTTCAGATGACAAAAACATTGAGACTGAACTGTAACCGTTTTGCGTCACTACTGTAAAACATCTGTTTGTTTAGTCCCAATTTGACTAGATATTTCCTCTGCTGAATTGAATCATGATTTGTGTGATTTTTTAATTTTTTTTTATGATGGATGAATTGAGATTTTATGGGACTATATTAATATTTTTATTGTTGTTTTAAATCTATGGACTTGTAGTTTTCTAATAATTTAGCAATAAATTATTTAGAATAAATTTCTAATAGCAATTTTTTTTTCTGAAAGTAAGACAGTGTCTTATATTCAGAATGTTGAAACAATTAGGATGGACAAGGTCTTATTTTCCGGGTTAGCTGTTCTTACATTTTTATCCAAATGTTTATTACATGTTTTCAAAATGTAATTCAATAATTATAAACGAGATCAATTCAGTGTTGTCACTGTAACTTGTCAGTTTGTGAAAGGCGGAAATGTGTAATATTACACAGTGAAGTGAATTATGAGTGGTCGATGTGTCAGAAGAACTATATTTTTTAATAATTTAGCTTGAATGTGTTGCGGAAAAGGAAAATACAAACCCTTCATATTTTTATTTGATGTTCAAATTCATTTATTTTTATGATCAGAGAAATAGTAGATCTTTAAAATGTAAAAAGAAATGTACAATTTAAAATAAAATGTGTTCACCCCTATAATTGAAATTAAAGATTCATGATTTAAAATAAATTGTAAAAGTCAAATTGTCACATTTTATATTGCACTAAATAAAACATACCTTTGATGTAAAATGATAAATAACAGAATAACTTTAAGTACGTTTGAAAACCATAAATGGTAGCTGATGCATGAGAAATGAAAGTAAATTAAGTAAATTAAATGTGAACCTCCAATAAAAGTGAAAATTGATTTAGTGAAAATAAGTGATTTTCTACTTTGCACATTAAACTTCACAGTCTAGTTTTGAGTCTGCCTTATATATGAAGTAGTTTAAATTAATTTATTATTTTCAAAAAAAGGACGTTGACCTGACAAACTGCAGTATATATATATATTTTTTTTTCACAGTAGTAGTAGTGTAAAATAGTTCAAGAGTGAAACAAGCATCTGTTTAGTGTGTGGGGTTTGTGAAAAGCCTTTGAATCACATTATCATTATATTTGACATTGACGTTCCGAGGATAGACATAGCATGTGTTTCTCTTCCACACACCATAAACGGAGATGAGGAAACGTGGTTTAACAGATGCGGCGTGTGTGAGCGCAAATCTGGGATGTGTTGTCAACGGCCTTTAGTGTGAGAATGAGAAAAACGCCCATGTAAAATACTGCAATTGACCTTCTCAATCGACGCATTTTTCTCTGTCCGAAGATATTTTCACCCAAACATTTTTACATTGCACAAAAAAGTATAGAAATAGTTTTATTTACAAAATAAAAGTTTCATTTCAAAGTCAAACCTTTTGCTTTCTTGAACCTTCGCAACATTAACATTTGCTGTAAAAATAGTGGTCTAAATTGCTGCAAAATCCATTTTTTTTTTAAATTTCATCTACACGTTCTCTCATATGAAATATAAAATATAAATGAATTGTCAACGCAAATATAACTGATAACATAAAACAAAAATGTTCCGTATTTTTTCTCGAAGCGTCTGATCTCGGCAAAAAGAACAAGGGGAGCGAGAGCACGAGTTGCCAAGTTATGCTGAGCACGTACATTAACATGAACATTAAACTAACATTGACATTCTGAAGCAAAACAACACTATTGCTGCATCATTGGCCACGGCCCATGACAACAGGCACAAAGCTGTTGTTCTGCGTAAAATTACTGCCATGCTGAAAATCGCTGCCAAAGACGAGGAAAAAACACGGAAAAGAAGATGGCCGCGCTCAACACAAACTCCCAAGTCGAGCCTTTAAAGTCGGTTCAAGTACAAGAATGTCGTAATAGGAACCATGACAGCAAACAAAGATAAAACTCAAAGATGTAATAGCGCATTCTCAACAATTACAATTATAAAAATCTGAGATCACTTCCGGAAGTGACTTGTCGGAAATGCCAGTTATGTAACCGTAAATGTAAAGCAACTTAAATCTTACACTAAAAATGGCTTTCTCTGGTTAGTTTTTTTTACCTGGTGTTGTTTTAGTGGTTTCTAGTTAATTTCGTTTGATATTACATTTTGATATATTTGATATATTGTTTGTTACTACACTCACTGTCACTCTTGTCACATTGCTGCAGATTTTTATGGCTGTAAACTTTACGGAGTTAAAAAATTCTCCTTAGTATTGTAACACTTTTAGGTTTTAACACTATACGGTGGTCAAATGAAACAACAAAGTGACAAAACAGTAACTGTGAGTGTAGAATTGCAAGCGTGTTATTTTGAAGATCGGATCGTTTTTGTAGGTTGAACAAAGTTAAAAAAAAAAGTAACGGTGAGTAGATGAGAAAACTAAAGAAGGAAACCAAATAGAATAGCAAATAATGATTCATATGTATTATTGCTTTATATTCTTATACCTTCCAGCTTTAGATGGATTAAAGTTAAAGTAAAAGAAGTGTAAAAAAAAAAAAGTGGAGGTCCGTTGACACATTAGAGTTGATGAAACACTTTGCCTTTAGAAATGGTAGGAAATCTTGATGGTTGTTGGTGTCAGGAGTTTTCAAGCAGATGTAATCGTGGCTTTGACTCCCAAAGGATAGAATGTTTTATTTTTTTTTTATTTCTTTTAAATTGACCATGTGCTTTCTGGGAAAATGTCATTAACGCATCCGTGCAGTGCTCAGAATGTGAGTGTGTTGGCCTTATGAAGAAGCGGCTCTGAATCACTCGTTTGTAATAAAACCGTGAGTTTGGAGGTCTTCAGCATTACACTTTGTTGTTCAACATTTCAAGGAACGTTGGAAAGAGAGTCACAAGCAGAATTGTTTGCTGGTTATTCCTGTAACACAGTAACACAATATCCCTGTTTGTTCAATTGTGGACAACGTTTGGCTTTGTTCTGTAAAGTACATAAGTTCCAGAAATGTTTAAAAGAACATTGCAACACTTCTGTCACAGATAACACATTCAAAGTTCTTAGATCCGTATCAATTGAAATCCATGAAATGATGACTGTCCCAATTTGGATCGAATAAAACATTTTTTGGGATACTTTCTTTTGAGCTATATTGTAGAATTGACCTCACAAAAAAACTAAATAATACACAAATTAATTGAACTATAGTATCAGATATGTCTTTGTTCATTATTTGAAACTGGAGAGATGTGAAACGCTGATCCCGTACAGTTAATAAAACGAAAGCTGTTTTTGTAATACGGTCTGTTTGTGTGTGGCGGGATGAGAGTGAAGGTAAATTAAATTCAAACGTTCAGTTTAATATCCAAGGAAAACAGGATTTCTTTCTCCTCAGAATCATAATATCCCCAGACACCTAATACTGAGTGAGAACTGTAATAAATAGGAGTTCTCAGAGTATTTTATGTAAATGTTTGTGTTATATCAATGCACAAAATGCAGTTGCGGCCTAGTGGTGGACCGTTGGACTTAATGTCTTCTGGATCCGGTAGTTTCCAAAGCATTTTTTAATCCGTCTTTTAACTTTTTTGAATAGTTGTGTTTGGGGTCACATGACCAAATGGAAAGTTCTGTAGCCATAGCAACAAAACAGTGGCAGTTCAGCGGTGGCTGGTGATTGGTCCATCACTGATCAACCACGATTGGTCTATCAATGATCTATCAACTTTTTTCACTCTGGAATTTCTTCAGGGATTCCATTGGCTAATACAACAATTTAATTTTGTGATTAGTTAAGATGCTCATTCCCATCATAATCGGGGGTTTTGGTTACGTCACATTTTGCAAACATGAGGTTCAAAACAAATAAATGGTTCCGTTTTCAACCTCAGATTTCTCAGACTTGATCATTAAATTGTTAACTATTATTGTAAATATTAAACAGTACTGCATTGCAATTTAGGAAATGCAAATGCTCAAATTGCAATATTGATTAACTGCTCAGCCCTAATAATTTCTGTTTTTCTTTTGTTTGTTTTTGTGTTTTTATATTCACAGACTGTTGATAAACGCGGTGAATAAAATTGGCGTTAAATCAGTTTGGAGTCAGATTGTGAAGAAAAAATTAAATTGACCTTTTTGTCCATGCATTCCTGGCAATAATTGACTTAATATAAAGAAAATGCAGATTTCATTATCTTTGTATTATTTATATTACAAAATGCTTTTTTGCTTTGTTTTGTTTTTTTTGTCACAGACTGTTGAAAAACACAGTGAATAAAATTGTCGTTGGTGGTGAGCAGTTATCAGCAGATGGCGAAAGTGGCCAGGAACACAAAACTCGCGAGAGAGACGGAGATAAAAAAGACATTCTCTGGCTCTTTTATGTAAAGTGGACGCGGTGTATCGCTGTTATCACATTCCAAAGACTTCCAATGACAAAAACACATGTCCGAGATTTAGGGAAGCATCACTAGAATGCTTTTTGTCTTAAATTAAGTCATAAATCATCCCAACAAACTCTTGAAACACTCCAGGTCTTGAGGACAGAAATGACCCGAACCGCCTTTGGCATTCGTCGTATCAGCGGTGAACAACTTCCTGTTTTTCTGTTGATCTGTTTAAAGTGCTGTGTGTGTATAAAGACAGAAACGACACACACATAAGCATCTAACTGCTATAAAACCCGGGATAATTTAACATCCCATTTATGCCTACTGTAATCCTTGAAAGCCTCTTAATCGCCAAAAATTAAATACCACAAATCCTTTTCAAATGGCCGTAATGAGCTTTACGTTATCAGGAATGTGTGATGCTTTGAGTTCCGCGATGCAATTAACACAAAGACGTGTGTGTGTGTGTGTGTGTGTGTGTGTTTTATTTTCCATCGTGATCCTAATTCAATCATGTAATCTTGCTGTGGACCGGTGCGTTGGGAGAGTAGTTGTGCCGTATGTGTTTGATTAAGTGTGCAGGACATGGCCACTAAACCTCAGCGCCGGGCCTCTAAATCTTCCAAGCGTCATCCAGATCACCGCTGCTTTGTACTTTTCCAGGTTCGGCACTGGGAATAGATGTTTGCATGGCGTGCCGTCTCTCTCCCTCTCTCCTCCCGTACTCTGCTCAGGCTTAATCCCGCATGGCGTTTCTTTTTGTCGTGAGCCAAGCCTTCAAAAGACACGGAATGTGACCCGAGTTCAGCTCTTCCTTGTCAAACGGAAAAGTGCATCCGTTTTTTTTTTGCTGCATTTTCTGCATATTGCGGTAATTATCGCCGGGAATGGGTGGACGGAATGGTCAATTTTATTATTTTTGATTCATATTTTATTATTATTTATTATTTTTCACAGTCCGACTCCAAACTGCTTTATCTTTGTAATGAATTCCTCCGACACTGAAAGCTAACAGTCATGTTATTGCTATCGTCAGTAATAACTACATTATTACTTTACATTATTAATCACAGACGCTGCGAAACAGCATTCACTAAACACTCAGCAGTCACACACACACACACACACACACACACACACACACACACACACACACACACACACACACTCACTTGTACAAATGAATAATGAGTCTTCCAGGTTCATTTTGGTTGATTTATTCCGTTTAGTTAGAATAAAGACAGAGTTAAAAGATGGATGAGGTGAGACTCTGAAAAGCATTCAATTTGGAGTAATTACACTTCTAATATGCTGCAACTAAGATGCACTGTTTATATACACGTGTATATTTATGTACCAGCATACTTATATACCGGCTAACAAATAAATCAATTAACAGAGAAGTAATTTTAAAGCATTAAATAAGTTATTGTATAAAAAACAAAATGTATTTAATTATTTTAGTGAAAGGAAGAAATGAGTTGAATTCAACTGATGAATTCCATCCAAAGTATTGTAACAGGAGATATATAGTAATTCTGCATTTTCTGAAAAATGGGCACATTGAATACTGAACACTGTACTTTTCCAGTAAAAAAGGGGCACAATTTCAAAATCTATAACACTTTGCAATGTAAAAACGACAACAACAACAAAAAAAAAGAACGAAAGTCCCTATTGCATTTGTATGTCTGTACTGTACTCGTGGGTTCATTGGCGGGATCTTTATGAGCCTGAAGAAAGGCAGACGTACCTTCTATAGAGAGGGAGATGTGGGAATGGAGGGATCTCACAGTGAGAGAAAGCCCAAGCTCAGGAGAAAGTTCCTGCTCCTGCTGTGGCGGCTTTTCAAGGCATGTCACACGCACACACTGATCTCCGCTCCACCACAATAGACGCCCGTGACAGACGTCGCTCTAAATCCTCAGCCACTTCTTCCGGATAAAAGGCTTTAGGGAAGGACTCGGCGCCGAGAATTTTTACATCAGGAGACTAGGAAAATAAATGCCACAAAATAAAGTGTAACAAACGTGCTCAAAGCAGTGGAGCAATATCAAAGTAGCAACAAACGGACCAATGTAACAAAGTAATTGTGTTAAAAGCAGTTGCACTTTAGTGCGGGGCATTTTATTGGCGTATGCAAAAAAATTAGCTAGTTGAGCTTTTTTTCTTTACTTTTTTTTTTTTTTTTAGTTTCTCTGGATTTTTTTATTTTCCTAATTTTGAAACATTTTTTTACATCTTTATAGTTAATTTATGTACAATTTTCAATGGGTTTGACAGATTGACGTAGTTTTACTTTTTTGAAACTCTACGCACCCTAAACACGCAAAGCTTGTGAGTCTGTTTTAAAAGATTTATTTTTCAAGTCTTTACATTCTCTGTTTTGTTGGCTAGTTGAGATTTGTAGAAAGGTTGAGTCGAAAAAACAATTTCTAGTTGTAAACAGTGTTGCGTAATGTGTGACACAACTATATATGACTTGGCCACCAACCTAAACACCAGGAGAAACATTTGTAGAAATATTGTTTTAACATTATATAAGAAGCAAATCAAATGCATTAAACAAAAGCGTGTCATGATATTTAAATACATACGATGCTGGTTGAAGCAGAACATCTGTTCTTCAGGATGTCTGAATAAAGAGTTAGTGAGTGCGCTTTTTTAGAGGAAGAGCACGTTGCCCAACACTGGTTGCTACTTTATTTTAATTTTTTTGAAGCTGTTCGGTCATCATTGCAATTTATTGTCGTGATGGCGCTGGCGGATCTAGGTGGAACTGGCAGGTTGATCCACCAGAGGACAGCATAGAGGAAGAAGCTTCTGAAAAGAGATCTTGACCCGTGTTTCAGTGGAGCTACCACCAGATGCTTCTTCTCCGATCAGAGATGATGGAGAGATGATCATGTCTAATAGAAAGATGATTGTGCCAGAGCTTTAAACCTGATCTGGCCAGAAACCAGTAGCCAGGATGGGCAGAGGAGTAGAAGTTCTGAGCATTTGTAAGGTGTTTTTCACAGTTTTAACTGTCTCATAGCGCACGTGTGAATATGTAAGAGGATTGTTGCTTCTTATTCGTTTGATCGTCTGGTTCTTGGTGTTAAGCAAATGCTGTAATTATTACTAAGACTATGACAAGACAAAGTCAAAGACCAGTGAGCAAGCACACATGCGACAGTGGCCAGGTAAAAAACCTCTCTAACTAGGAAAAAACCCTGTGGAGAACCCGGCTCACTGGTGCCAGTCTCCTCTTGCATTCTAACACTACAAAATCAATGTGTTGGTTGTTTCGCGCCATTTTAATGATGGTTCCAGAAGGTGTTTCCCTCCTCAGTGGAGAAAGAGGCGTCATCAGGTCTACAGAGGTCCAGGGGGCATCATAGAGAAGCTGAACCCGAAGCTCCTAGAAGATTCCACTCGTACGGCATTCGACGCTCAGGAGAGGAGTGAAACACAAAAAACAAAGCAATTAGAAAAACTCGAAGTGCCATAATTAAAGATTTTGACAGTTTAAGAAGGTGCAGGTGTGATTCGGTTCCGAGCACTAAACTAGGCAGCCTTTTTCTACGATTATATTAACTTTTTCTGTAAGTTATTAAAACAGGTCAATAAATGCTTTGTTGAAGAGACGCGTCTTCAGTCTAGACTTATAGAGTCTTGAATTGGACTAGGCAGAGCATTCCATAGTTTGGGTGCTAAGTATGCAAAGGATCTTCCTCCCTTGTAGATTTTAGAGATTTGCGGTATTATAAGCTGGCCGGAGCTTTAAGAGCGCAGGAGTCGTGTAGGCTCATAGTAAGTGATGAGCTCACTGAAATATAGAGCAGCTAAACCGTTTAGTGCTTTGTAAGTGATTAAGAGAATTTAGAGTAGATGTGTGATAACTGACCTGAAGTTGTTTTTTTGCTCCAGGGGCGTCTTACTCGGTTCTTCAGGGAGGGACACAGAAGGACTATGTCACGGTGGAGCATCTTCGACGGAGACGGTGGCTTCTTCTCGAGCCCGTCCCGAAGGAGAGTAACAAAGCTAGTCAAGACGGCTTGAACGCAGAGTCTCAGGATTCCACCGGAACATCAGCCGATGACGCCAATGATGCTGAGGATAGTGATGCAGACAACAGCTCACAAGTCATGGTTCGTTTATATATAATAGCCTCACGCTTTTATGTATAACCTCACGTTTGGTGCTGATCATGGGTTTCTTTTATTGAACTCATTAATGGGATATTCATGTTTGCACAAAGCTAGCACACTGTATACATCATATTTATTTGATTCTACAAGTGCCTTTTTATTTATATTGTCTTTTACAAATTTGCTATTTTTCACATTATATTTTACAGCTTATTTGTACTACTGTTTTATTGTTGCTGGCCTCTGAGAGCTACCAAACCAATTTTGTCGAGTTAACCACAATGACAATAAAGTTTCTTATAATCAGAAATGATAAGTTTCTCAACAATGTGCAATGTTTTTCGGTTTTCTTTTTATTTGTGTCCATTCATATTCTTTATCTTTATTTATTGTTTTACCATTGGGGCTGCTGCAAAATGTAAATTTCTCTTTGTTGAGACAAATAAAGGTTTTCTTCTTGTTCTTCTTGTTCTTCTTGTTCTTCTTGTTCTTCTTCTTGTTCTTCTTCTTCTTGTTCTTCTTCTTCTTGTTCTTCTTGTTCTTCTTCTTCTTGTTGTTTTTCTTGTTCTTCTTCTTCTTCTTCTTCTTCTTCTTCTTCTTGTTTTTGTTCTTCTTCTTCTTCTTCTTCTTCTTCTTCTTCTTCTTCTTCTTCTTCTTCTTCTTCTTCTTCTTCTTCTTATATGTGAAATCATAAGAGATATGGAATATGATGGAGGATGGTTAGAGAGTGTCTCGGTCATTTGGATCTGATTTACTTTAAAGGGACTTGGGGGCTTTGATTTTGTTTTATTTTCCTTTTCTTAGTGAAACATTTCAAAACATTTGATAACAATCATCTTGTCCGTAGACCAAAGCGAGACCACCGCCGTTTCTGAGAAAATAAAACATCTTCAGGCTCAGAGAGTCTGTTGCTTTGCTGCTGAAGGTATCACGTATAAGATGATATGTATTATAAACAATCCGGCGACTCTGCAGATGTACAGTCTGTGCTTCTTCCTGCTTGATTCTCACAGGGGTTTTGTTGCTTTTGTGTTTGACCTCCTACGACTTCCTGTAGAAGCACATTCCAGCGCCTGTACACATTATAATGCGTTCAATGTGCTTTTCTATAGATAGAAGGATTTTTATACCGTATAAATAGTGTCGCAATTTCATCCGTAGACCTTTCTTTTAATGAAAATTGATGATAATTCATCTGTCATCGTCATATAAAACCAAAAGAAAGCAAGAAGGTTTTTACATAAAATTGCAATGTATGTCATTTTGTTTAAATAAAATCTTTTTGCAAACAAGACAACAGAAAATTGATAAAATTGTAAACTATGCTAACCGTTATGCACTTGCAATTTAACTCTAAAAGCTATATTTTGTATTTCTTGTAATATTTCTAGTTGTGTATAATTTCTGAACTAAATTGGTTGATAGTGGACGCCATAAACGTTAAAAACCGTGTAAATTGAATTGAATTGAATTGAATTGAAAAATCCTTTATTAGTCCCACAGCGGGGAAATTTCACGTCACAACAGCAAAAACAAATCCAAGCAAATAAATAAACAAACAAACAAACAAACATCATATAAACAATCCCGAGTCATTTGTGAATGTTTTTCCTTTAATGAGTTTTATTTTTCACTTGATGGCAGTGTTGTGCAATGCTAGATGGCTTGAATCCCCAATTATTAAGTCATTTTGATTGATTGTTCTCTTTCTGTAGGAAGACATGGATCATAACTACTACATCTCAAAGAGCTATGGTCCCAATGACCCTATGAGCAAGGAATTATGGGTAAATATTGATCAACTGGTTAAAGAGAAAGTGAAGATTCATGGCATCCTGTCTAATACGCACAGACAAGCTGCGGTAAGAACCATTTAATCAATAGAACAAAATTGCTTGAATTTATTCTTTTAAATATATTTAATATACCTTATATGTTTTTTTTTCACGTCAAATTAAATCCATTCCTGTTCAGAAGCTCAAACAAATCTTTGTTTAGAGTCAGATAAATAAAACGACTCTGATAAAAATGTGTTAATTCTGTGGAAACATCTATTAAGAAATGAAATGACTTAATGTAGCTGATTTGTTCGATTCTTTTTTTTTATGCTGACAGTTTGTATTAGGTACTGAGTTGCTTTTCTGTGTTTTGAAGAGTTGCTCTTCTCTATATTTAAAATATATTTTTGTCCTACAAGTTGTGAGTCTGTCTGCAAGTGTGCTGACAGTTCATTTATTTTCTGGCTTTGGCTTCAGTTTGGCTGAAAGTGTGGTTAATCATTCGGCTGAACCCAGAATTCACTTTCTTCTGTAAATCTAAAATTTACGATATCGAATGATTATGAACTATTAATCACAATGTTTTCAGAGCAGATAAAACGAGCTACTAAATTCATAATATTGTTATTTTGCATTATAGTTATTTTAAATACTAAACCTCAGCAATGTGTTTTTGATTAATTGTCTATTTTGGCATTAGTCGTTTAGATGAGTAATTGACGTTAAGCTAATGCACATTAGCACTACTAATGTTTTACCTTCAATGATCCTGGAGGAGTAAGAAATGCTGGCAGGGTTTGACTTGAGTTCTAAGAACAAAGCACATGCTGTTTCTGCGAGGGATGTTTGGTCTCTTAGAGCTTTCCGGGAAATAAAACTGTCCACGTAGTAAGTCACAAACATTAAATTACGTCCCCAAAGTGCAGTTTACGATAAGCTTTCTGTCCGGCTGAGAATACTCTTTATTAAAATGATGCTTCATTAATCACGCACGCTCGTTTCATGTGAGCTTTTGGTTGGTCCACATGAATGGAACATCAGAAGAACCCGAGCAAACGTGGATCCTCAAATGCCCCATTTCCCTGAAATGAAAAACGATTTTGATGCGTCACTGCCGCGTTGCACGATCAGCTTGTAAAATCTTCTTATTGCTCTTTCCAGACAGAAACCACGACAGACAAGTCGATCATAGCTTCACAACAGAGATCAGATTAATCCGCAGAGTTGTTTAATCTAGACCAGCACAGGATTAGATGTTTGGGCTTGATCTGATGCGTCCGGTTCATGCATTTATATGGATTTGCACACTCATAATTGTCAGAAATTGTCTTTTGCTTTTTGTTTTTTTTAGCAAACAACCAAAAGTTAAAAACTGCCTCCAGGAGGCAAAAAACACAGGCTCCACATACAAAACACCAAAACAAATGACCAAAAGCTACAAAATGTAACAGTCACGACAGTTAATGTAAAATGTATTTAAAGTAGTTATATATTGAATCACTTCTGTGCTTTAGCTTAGCATAAGGTTCTGCTTATGCTAAGCTAAGGCCCAAGGCTAATCACTGGCCTTGTGCTTTAGCTTAGCATAAGCATAGCTTTAGCTCTAGCAAGCAAACAATCAAACTGAAGCTGATAAAGAAATTGTTGAAAAAGTTTAAATAGCCGAGCATAGGAGAAATATTAAGTGAGACCGGCAGGGAAACTAAATCAAAACCGAGTATTAAAAAAGGACAGGAAAAGTTTCGACATGTGCTTCATATAAACAAAACCCAGCGACACGCGGCCTGTCAGGAAACCAAGACGCGAGAAGCTTCCTGGATCCTGACAGATAATGTGCTGCTGTTTATTTCGCTATCATTGAGTATCATTGTGTCTTTATTTCAGCGGGTCAATCTGTCTTTCGACTTTCCGTTTTACGGCCATTTGTTGAGGGAGATCACCGTTGCCACCGGCGGTGAGTGTAACTGCAATTCTGCTTGTGTTCCGTGATGTTTTTAGTTATTTATTTCGAGTATGTAAAGCAGGGATGGGCAATTGTTTTTTCCATGAAAATATTGCGGGGGTTAAAAACTAGTTAAAAAACTAAACTCAATTCTGCATAATATTCATTTAATAATCTTCGTAACATTCATTTCAACTCTATTCTGCATAAAAATAATTAAATTTTCAAGAAAAGAAAAACAAAAGGAAAAACAAAACATATGAACAACAAAGAGTTTGAGGTTCTAAATAAAGGTAATTTACGTACTTACTAAATCAACGACACAACAACAAGCAATGAATAGTCGACATGTGGTTCACAACTCTCTCATTTAACCTAAAAAAATGACAAATATTTGCTAAAGAACTGACTCCATTTACTTTCTTATGCATTCCTTATGCATGTGCTAATTGTAAAGAATGGATTAGTTCTTGCTGGTGGCCATAAGAAACCCAGACTCCCCAGAACGTTTTACCCAGAATTACCCAGAACGTGGAAAGTTCTGCACGACTGCGATTAAATGCGGGAAGAATGCGTCAGAATTTTTGTTTTGATCTTGATTCGTGTGACCATCTCCACGTCATGTGTTAAAAAGAGATGAAAAGAAGGAATAAAATTGAGACATATAGAATGAGTGTGTGTGTGTGTGTGTGTGTTACCGAGAAGGTTATTTGAGAGCAGTAAAGTTTACTCTGGAATTCTACAGTATTACTCTAACTGCACCTCATTACTCAAGCCAGATGAGTGTTTCTCTGGATTTTTTGTGTGTGTTTTTTTTTAAAGGGTCTTATCCACTCACGATAGAACGTGGTGGTCTCTGGGGACCCCAAAGTTCATGGGCCCTTAGAATCACCTCAATGTTTCAGTATTTCAGTAACTTCAAAGGCACCATACCACACACACGCACACACAAGCAACAAAACAACCTGATTGGTTGATGGAGAAGAATTTTACGTGAATTTTTTATTGTACTTCATGTTTTTTGATACTTTATTTTTTATCTTTGAAATTTTGTATTTTTATTCATATTTTTCTTTATATCTTGTTTTTATCCCATTTCTATTCTTTATCTTTTTATTGTATTTCCCCCTTTGCACATTTTGTTGTATTAAATGCTGGAACGATCAAAAACACATTTCACTACATGTTGTACCACGTTTAACTTAAAATAAAATTTGAATTTGAATTGAATCGTTCTTGTGTTTGTGAATAGTGCAAACATCGTTTTCTGTACTGCTTGTTTATTTATCATCACGGTTAATATTATTAGCTGTTGTGATGTGTATGGTTGTGTGTTTGTAGGGTTTATCTACACCGGTGATGTGGTGCACAGAATGTTGACGGCCACGCAGTACATCGCTCCGCTCATGGCCAACTTTGACCCCAGTCTCTCCAGAAACTCAACCGTCATTTATTTTGACAATGGTAGGACACCGTATGAATAAGGCATGTTTTTCTGCGTTGTTTTCGATTTATTTTAGTGTGTGTGGGGAGAGAAAGTGGAAAAGTATAATTAATATGATATCACAATTAGTCTTGTAAGAAGCACACACACACACACACACACACACACACACACACACACACACGCTCACCAGCAGGAGAATCTCCGTTGTGAAACAGTGGAAGGAAACGATGTTTATTCTCTTCACACTTCCTTCATTTCACTGCCAGTAAATGGACTTGAACTTCCAACTTTCCGTTTACAAGATCCAGGAGATGCGTTACACAGCTTATAAAATTGTAGGAACATGCAGTGATGTGTGAATGTTCTTTTGAATATCTCGTCGATTTTTCTCACAAATTCATCACTTTTATGGTCCAGTGAAAGAATTACACTTGATGTGTCTGAGAAGTGTGTGTGTTTTACAGGAACGGCTTTAGTCGTCCAGTGGGATCATGTCCATCTTCAGGACTCCTACAATCAAGGAAGCTTCACTTTCCAGGCCACGTTACACAGCGATGGACGCATCGTCTTCGCTTACAAACAGGTCTTTCTTTATTCTGCTGGATTGTCTCTTCTTCACTGATCTTTTTTGTTTGTATAGTTTTTTTTTTGTTGTTCAGGATATTTGTCATTGTCTGTACGTTCTGGTTTTTTTGGTCTTTCTCTCTGACTTTTCCCCGTATTTTTTTTCCGAACTAAACAATACTTTTCAAAACTTTGTGTCTCAGTGGCCTTGGAGTTTTCAAGTTAATTTTAAGATTTTAAAGGATTACAATCTTAAAGCAAGCTGGTTTATTGCCAAGTGCTTTTGTTGAAGAGTGTTCTTAATAGTTGTGTCTTTGTGCGCCCAATGAGACAAATAAAGTAAAGTAAAGTGAGTGAGTGAGATTGTCAATATGGCGAACCATATCGAAATTTGTGCTCTGCTTTTAACCCATACAGCGAAGTGCACATACACACAGTGAAGTGAACACACACAAACCCGGAGCAGTGGGCAGCCACCAGAGATCAGCCAAAAAAATGCCAAATTGTTATAATTGTAATAGCAAAACGCGCTGATTTTTAGATCATGTACGTCGTTTGTTCAAAAATAAAAAACATAACTCACTGAAAATGAGAACATAGTGCAAACGTTCATATCGCCATTTTGTACTTAAATGATTATTGTGAAGAAATCTTCAAAAGGGACATCTACGTTTCTTTTTCTTCTCTTTGTGCCGACTATTTGTGGAAAAAAGTATGTATTTTTTGTTAAAAGTGAACAAAAGTGAATAGCCAATGGTAGACAATGTTTTATTTCAGGTTCCAGTTGAAATTGCAAAGATCAGCTCGGTCAATCATCCGGTGAAGGTTGGACTGTCAGATGCCTTCGTGGTGGTTCACAAGATCCAGCAGATCCCCAGTGAGTAGCCCAGTTCATCCTTCAGCACGTTTTCGAAAACTCTTCCTTCTTTATCCTCTTTTTATATTAAATCTCTTTTGACAATAAAAAAGCATTTCCGAACTTTGTCCTAAATTACCAAAAAAGTTGGCTACTTAGATACAATTTGATGGCTTTCCATCAAAACCCCTACACCTCCTCAACACTAGCCTCTTTCACGCAGCAATGACGGAAAACTGCAAAAAAATACCAAATTGACTTTAACGGTAAAGACTGTTCACACAAGCGCTGCCATTCTGGCATTTAACCGGAAAAGAACTATTCACACAGCGTTTTCAAAATCCCGGTATTTTCATAAACGTAAGCTTTGTAAACGTGAATAACGGCGGTAATTGTTTCATATGTGACGCCATATCTAACTGTTCCTCTGATGTGGTGATAATTGTCTTCATCCGCTCAAATTATTAGAAGCGGTTTGATTTCACAGTCGCTCCAGTTGGAGGACATTTCCCACTGTGATTTCTGTAAACAGCGAGGAGTGAATATTCTGTGACATCATCAATCGGCCAGAATGTTCTGATTGGCTCAGAGCAGTGGAGCCAATCACAAACTTCTTCGTCTTTTTTATCGGCAATCTTCGTTCCGCTTTCACACAGGGCAGAATACAGGGAATAACTGGGAACGTTACAGGTACACATGCCGGTGTTCTAACATTCTATCCTACACATGAGGATTTCCTACATCGCTCTATGCGCATGCGCGCTAAAAATACATACACTTGTGCAATGACGGTAATTATTCTTTTAATGTCCTTTAAGCGATTACATTTATAGATATATGAATATATATATGCTATTGTAATTATTTTATAACAATTCAGATAGAACGCTAGGTTTCCTGACTCCACATTAAGCGAGCACGTCGAACTGCTTGCGTTCATCAGCTTGCGTGTTTTTCTAGATAAAATTCCTGAATATGAAAACTACACTCTCAGGCTAAAGTCACTGAGCAGGAATTATCTTTACAGTCATGCAAATGGTACATTTTGTGAACATTTATTGAAAATGTTTAAACTTCACCAAACATTATTCTTTATATTCTTCATTTTATTTTACTATGATTGTCTAATTACCACTGTCACATTCTAAGACAGATATAACTATCCGTTTTTACTTCCTGATGTGGCCAGAACATGACGTAAATGTATATCGCGCATGAACAAAGCGCGATGTAGGAAATCCTCATGTGTAGGACAGAATTTTAGAATACCTGCATATTCCCGGATCGAATTTCTAGGCATTTGTCGGTTCACACATAAGTGCATGCCGGCAATATACCGGAATTTCCCGGGAATGTCTGTAAGTGTGAAAGGGGCTAATGTGTCCAACAATGTGACGAGCAAATGTCAGTGTAAAGTTTCCCGCCGCCCCCTTGTGTCGTGGAGTTGTTTTGCGTGTTGCTCGACTCGTTGACAGTGAAAGCGATCGTTTCCGACGAAGATGGCGAAACTCCTGTGAGATTTGCGGCGTTTGCACGACTGCGAACAGCCTTTTTAATCGCAGCTAAACCGTTGCTTTGAAGAAATGGACGTTTTTTTCTCTTCCGTCACCCGGCTTCTTTCAGGACCGTAAACAGAGCAGCTTTTACCTTGTTAGACTGTCCATTTATGTTCTGCCGCGGCTTTGAAGTTGAAGTAACACAGAACACAGCAGGACCAAATCCGCCCGCTCAAATCCAATTTAGCAAAAAAATATAAGACGTTTAACACTCTGTGTGTGTGTGCGAATGGAAGCTCTGTGTTCTGTGCTATTTTTTTCCTCATCCCGTGTCTGTTTGATTGGGACTGACGGTCTGCTGAGAAGGATTTTCATCTGCTGCTTTTTGTGTCTGCTAAATCTGAGCGATGAAGCAGGACGGCGACTTTAGAAGGGTAGCAGGCTGTTTTGGTCACTAATTATTGCCTGGAGATGCATCAGGGGACATGATTTAATGCGCAAACACACACACACACACACACATCTTGAAGCAATTTTCAACACTACTAAAGTGTTTTGCGACACCCAATGGGTTAAAAAATGTAATTAGCCACAGGAAGAGGCAAAACAACCATTACGGGATAAACTACAATTTCCTGTCTTAAAAATAATTCCGACACAGTGGCAAAGCAGGTAATTCAGTGCCCACGCAGTAAATGATACGCGATTATGAGGCCCAGACGGAGCCTTTCAGTGCGGAATTTGCATGTTCTTATGGGTTTCCTCTGGGTCTCCGGTTTCCTCCAACACTTGATGGCAATTGTGTCCAGTAGGTTGCAGGTTCGAATCCCACTCTGGTTCTACAACTGAGTGTTATTTAGCAAGACACCTTAAGGCTGCCCTCTGCTCCGGGTTTGTGTGTGTAACTTCACTAGATGGTTAAATGCTGCATATCGTATTTTTGCAAAATCTTGTGGGCTGCCTATAACTGGCGATATTTAATATGCTCGTAAATATTTGCGTCCATTTTTCCGTATTTCAAGTCAGGGACAAGCACAAAAATTTGACAGGCTGCAACACTTAACAGAGACAAAATAACACTGGAAGAAGTAAGTTTATACTAAATACAACCATTTACATACAACACGTTTAAATACAACACATTACAACAAACAGACTACAAACAGCATAGCAAAAACGGCTACAAACGGGTCCAATGTGTCATCGCAGATAGAAACAGTCGAAAATGAAGAAAACGGGCAAGGAGTGAAAAATCCAATGAACTGACACAATCAAAACGCTCAGTCTGCTAAACAGGGGATAATAATCCTTCGCTCCGATTCTCTTTACAGCGTCAGATAAACTGAGAGCTCAACGGGCCAAACGCAGTTTCTTTGCGCATGCGCGGACTGGTGCAAAGACTATTGGGAAATGAAGTTCTGAGCACTAGAAATCGAATTTTGTATTTTATTATCTATTAAGTAAAACAATATCAAAATTGTATGAGTCACAAGTTAGGTTTGTTAAATAAAGAAAAAAATTGTATGTTTAGGAGAATATTAGTGTAATTTAACCAGAATGTAAAAAACACATTTTTTTTTATTTTGTGCCTAAAAAATCAGGGAGGTGCTTATATTTGCGTAAATACGGTAATTTCACCCCTAGTGGCCATATTGACAAACTCACTCACTTTCATCGTTCTTCAGTCAACGACCTGTGATTGTGCATGTAAATATTTGCATCCCACTCTGTGATTGGTTGGCTCCCACTAGTACCCGCCTTCTGGCCTTAGGCCTAGCAAATATGATATACATTCAAATAGAAGAGAAACTAATAAATGCAGATTAAAGTGGACAAAAGTAAATTGAAATGTAAGGGAAAATTGTAACCGTGTAAAGATCATTTTTTTTAAAAAGGAAAAGCAGATCACAATATTAAAAGAGACGATTAAAGAGTGCTTTAGATTTTTTTCGCAATAATAATAATAATAATAATAATAATAATAATAATTCAACCTTTATTGGTCCCTCAAGTAAACATTTGCATCCCACTCTGTGATTGGTTGGCTCCCACTAGTCCCCCTACAGCTCCACACTCCCAGAAATGGAAGAAACAGCATATAAAGTGCGAGAAAACTAAAGACACTCATATTACCTGAACAATTTGTAAAATCCAGTACAGTGATTTTTGATTAGAAGCATAGCACTCCAGGTCCGTTCTGAGCCTACACATGCGTTTAATCCATCGTCTCCTAAAGTGCCAAAAAAAAAAGCTAAAAAATCTGCTTGTAAATCTACAAACAGCAAAAAATAACTAGTTGACCGTGACACCACATGTGAAATCTCAGTTTTGACAATGCAGTTTGTGTTTGGTGCACATGGCCTTTATGAATATGAAACGATAGACGCTGGTCTACTGTACGTACTGTAGATGTGTTCAAGATGGCAGAAAGACAGGAGGAGCGCGGGAATCTGCTTTCACTCAGCTGTTATATCTCTCTCTCTCGCTCTTTCTCACTCTCACACTATTGCGCATCTCTCTCCTCGCTCGTCTGTAATTGCCGCTTATCTCTGTCTGTTTGTGTGTGCAGATGTGCGGAGGAAAACCATCTACGAGTATCATCGAGTGGAGATATTAAAGACTAGGATTGTGAACGGGACGGCTGTGGAAATGACGCCCTTGCCCAGTAAGTCTGTGTCGAGGTTTAATCACACAAAGGCATTTATTAAAACTAATAATAATAATGCATTTGTATTTATTCTAGTTATTAGAGATAATTTACTGTGATGTAAATATTAATAATAATGTAATATTAAACTCTAGGTGTGAATTATAAATACGTGGCAACCAGATACGTGCTTGATGCTTTGAAGTTGAATTGTTTTTGCAAGTTCACTGAACTTGAATAGTTTGATTTTGATAAATATTCTGACAACTTAATAAAACAATTAACTAAAATAGACAACCTTAAGTGAAATGTTAATGAATGGCAACCAGCTACAAAAATGTGCGTTTTTTTTTTTTTTATCAGTTCTGTGTTAAAGTTGTATGATTGTTTTTTAAAATTCCCCGAACTTGACTATAAAGACTTGACAAACTCAACTATCTATTTATTTTTTTCGTTATATATAGTTAATTCTACATCTCTTTTTCTGTTCATTCTGTTCAAGGTATGTGCAGTAAAATCAATTTGTCAAAAAATCCATTCCACTTTTTCACAAATGCACATAAAAAGATGTATTGGTATTTTATTTCAAAAGATTCTAGTAACACTTATTTGGTTTAAAATTTGGTACTTTGTGTGTCCAAAAAATATTTTGGTATGGACTGTTTTTCAATGGAGGCTTAGGAAAACACCACAATTTATTATTTTCTAATCTTTTTTATTTATGTTGGTGCACTGCATATTCAAATATATTAATATTTTTTTATAGTTACTTATGCTGATACTTTGCTTTTTAAATTGCGTTTGTAATAAAAGTCCATCCCATAATACTCGCACATTCCTGTAGTTTGATGAACTTGAAATCTAAAGTTGATCCAAAAAAATCCCAGCTTCGTTTCTACAGTGAGATGTGAACATCATGTCTCTTGGTTTGTGATTGCTCTTCGCTCTGATTGGTTCTTTTTCCCGCAGCGTGTCTTCAGTTTACGAGCTGCACTTCCTGCATTTCTTCGCAAATTAACTTCAACTGCAGCTGGTGCCACCGCCTCAGTAGGTGAGAACACAATCCTGGCGTGAACTATTGACGAAGTCTCTCTTGTGCCATTTCTCGGGATGGAATCGCGTTTGTTCGTGGAAAGTTCTCCTCTGTAGCTAAATATTTTCCTCGGGCCTGCGATTCACGAAGCCAGACGCTTCACCTCTGCAGATCAAATGGCAGAAACACACACTCACTCCTCTTTTATTTGCCTCTCTATCGCTCCAGCTGTCTTTGTCTTTAACCTCACACTCACTTTTTCTCAGGCTTCTCTCCATTTGGGCGTGGACTTTTTTTTTTCCCATTTCATATTGCGTTTCATATTCATATTGATCATACTGCGTGATAGAGTGTGATTTATTTTCCAGTCAAAACGTTATTTTTCTACTATGCTAACTGTTTGTAATGCATTTTTCATCTTTTCTTTTTTACTATCGTACATTTACTTTACTTTACTTTACAGTCATTTGGCAGACACTTTTATCCAAAGCGACTTACAAAATGAGGAGCTAGTGAAGATCCTTTCTATATTAGTTTTTATTTTCATATAATTTGCATATTAGTCTAGTAAATACAGTCATGGTTACAGTTATATCAACTTTTCAATACTTTTAAATTTATGCATAATACTTAATAACATGTCAGTATGCAGGATATTGTGTAATACTGTGATTATTGTTTTCACAAATGTTTTTTATTAAAACAAATTAATGGATCACTCACACACTCACACACACAC
>CM051504.1:8711906-8830058 GCA_028031935.1 Paedocypris micromegethes
ACACACACACACACACACACACACACACACACACACACACACACACACACACACACACATGTTCCCTGACTCGTATCATAGTGAAATGCTTTTAACTGTTCTGAGAAAATATAACTGGTCAATAATCTTGAATGGGATAGGAAATATGATATACATTCAAATTAAACTAATAAATGGAGATCAACGCGGACGAAAGTAAATACAAATGAAATGGAAAATTGTAATCTTGTAAAGATCATTTTCCAAAATGGAAAAGCAGATCACAATAATAAAACAGATGAAAATAGAGTGTTTTGAATATTTCGCAGTAATGGAGGAAAAGCTGTGTGTGTGTGTGTGTGTGTGTGCGCGTGTACAGACTTTAACAGGAGAAATCCTCCATAACTTAGACTGTACGTGTTGTTTTGACCTGGAGGAAATAATATTAGTGTAATTTTGGGAATGTTTTCTTCTCAGATGCTCGAGTGGCTTTGATCGCCATCGGCAGGACTGGGTGGACAGCAGCTGTCCAGATGAGGTCACTCTCTGTCTCTCTCTCTCTTTCTCTCTGTCTCTGTCTCTTTCTTTATCTCTCTATCTCTCATTGTATCTGTTTCTCTGTCTGATGCATAATTTCTGCCTACTCTTTCTCTCTCTCTCTTTCTCTGTCTCATGCACAAGCTATTTTTGATTGACTGATAATTTCAGCCTACTCTCTTGCTCTCTCCTCTATTCTCTCTCTCTCTCTCTCTCTCTCTCTCTCTCTCTCTTTCTCTTTCTGTCTCTCTCTTTGTCTTTCTTCTCTGTATCATGCACAAGCTTTTTTGATTGACTGATAATTTCAGCCTACTCTCTTGCTCTCCTCTCTCTCTCCTCTCTTTAACTTTTTTCTTAATTCACTCTTTATTTTCTTTCTTTCTTTCTTTCTTTCTTTCTTTCTTTCTTTCTTTCTGTCTTTCTCTCTCTCTCTCTCTCTAACGTCTTGTTTTTTATATTTATTTCTTTCTTTCTCTCTTCATCCTTCTCTCACACTTTCTGTCCATCATTATCTGAGAGTGAGCTATTTGTCCTTCTCTCTTGCTGTCTCTTTCCTCTCTTACTTTCTCTCTCTCTCATTGTCATGTCCATTTTCATTTTCGTCTCTCTATGCCTCTCTTCATAGCTTTTCCTTTTCTCTCAATTTCATCCCTCTATTCTGTTTCTTTCTTTGTTTCAGTCTTTCTTGCTGTCTTTTTCAATTCAGTCACTCTTCTTTTCTCTGTCTTTCATTCTATTACCTTCTATCCACTTTTTCCTACCCTCTCCCTCTTTATATCACTTATTCTTTCCCACTTCTTTTGTGTCTTTGTCTCTCCCTCTTATTCTTTTTTCTTTGCTATCTTTCATCCCATTTCTGTCCCCTTTTTTCCTCTGTCTTCCTGTCGTTCTTTCATCTCTCTTCCTTTCACTCCATTCTTCTTTCTCTCTTTTCTCTCTTTCCCTCACCTCTCGCTTCGTGTTAAATACACAATGAACTGTGAGCACATAAACCATGTTTTTCTCTTCTGTTGTCAAGGGTATTTTGTTTTTTTGTTCACATGCGAGTGAAATATTTTGACAGCGTTTGCTTCTCTCAGACAAAGGACAACAGCTGTGACATCATCGACACTGGTGACCTCAGCGCTCGGACCCCCGCATCAGCTGATGACAGCGGCGTGACAGCGAGGTTCCGAGGAACAACCCAGCTTCCTTCCACACGCCCCACCTCACGGATGCCCACCAGCTTACCAACAGAAGGTACCATCTCACACACCCACACACACACACACACACACACACACACACACACACACACACACAGATGACCTGTAGTTCTGCTCACGGACACAAGGGGGCGAGACTTTTGAATGAAATTCTCGAGAAAAGAAACCAGTAGAGTTCTCTTGATTTGATTCAGAGTTCGTTGTTTATCGTTCGTTTCTCGTCATCACATATTGTGAGTGTTTTTACATATCAAAAACACTTCTATGTGGAGTTTGCGTGTTTTGCTGGTTTCTTATAAATATACTTATTTCTTATAGATACAAAATACACTCCATTTTTGTGTGGAATTGTGTGTCCTGCTCTGTGATTGGTTGACCACATGTCCAGGAGGTGTGTCTCATTTTCAGGCCCAGAGTTGCTGGGATTGGCTTCACTGCCCCCTGACCCAGAAATGAAAGGAGATATGAAATGCAAAAAAAATATACACTACATTTTTGTGTGGAATTTACTTGAACTTGAACTGGAATTTACTATATTAAATGAAATATTTGGGTTCAGTAACTTTTAGGGGAAAAAATGTCTCAGTGCTGTTGTAAAAGAGCAGAAGCTCAGATGATCAGAGCAGATCCTCTTGTGTGTGTTTTTCCAGATGACACCAAGATTGCGCTGCATCTGAAAGACAGCGGAGGTAAGATCCGTCATCATCTCCAGCCATGTGCTTTGATGTTCACCAAGCGCTCTACTCTACTCTACTTTACTGTCTCCCTCTTTTTTTTCCTTCTTTCACCTAATTCCCAGATTCATTGTGCATGACAAGTGTCAAGTGATGTTTCCTGTCTCTCTTTCTCACCTTTCTCTTCTTCTCACTCTCTTTTCTTCCACACTCTCTCTCTTTCTCTCTCTCTCTCTCTCTCTCTCTCTCTCTCTCTCTCTCTCTCTCTCTCTCTCTCTCTCTCTCTCTCTCTCTCCCTCTTGTCTCTATCCTAATCTCTTTCTTTCTCTTTTTCCTCTCCCTTTTTTCCTAAATCTCAAATACTGTACTTGATTTTAACTGCCTTTAATAAAACAACATTTTAATAATTAAAAAAAAAAGTGTTTCAGGTCAAAGATTATAGTCTTTTTTTACTTTCTTTCTGCAATCTTTGTCCTCTTGATCTTCTCTGCTTTCATAGAATTCAGTTCCAGATCGTGTGGCCCAAACGTTTTTTCTTAGCTTCTTTTGTTCATTCGTTCTCGCTCTATCTCTTCTGCTCCCTTGCTCTTTCTATCAGATAGACACTGACACACACAGATACAGTAAAATCCGGCTCATGTGTTTTTCATTTGGAGCATTTCAAAGCTTCGGTATCAGTTGGACACAATAGTCGGAGCTTCAACGATTATCTACTGTAGGAACCACAAAGTGAGATTGAGTCAGTGAAGCGGCTGGAAATGCCGTCCAGCCATATAATAAGCAATATCTAATAGAAATATTGTATTTAATAAGGAAAAGTACTAGTTATACTAGTCAAAAACCAGCATACTAGTAAAACTATACACGATTTCTGCTAAACTTTGCTTGAATAACATAATCATTTGACGCTTTTATCAGAGGCATCTTACAAAAGCAAATCATCTAGATCTTAAAAGGTTCCAGAATAAATGAAGCAGCGTTCTGTTGTTTTTTTCTGGTGGAGAGAGACGAGTGGAGAGCGAAACGCGACGTTTGGCCTCGTGATTATTGCTTGACGGCAGGTTGAAGTGTTTAATTTCCTGGTGACGATCTGCCAAGTCTTTTTGAAATGAAGAGACTTCACACAAGACATTTAAGCCGGTCCTAACTGGAAATTTGATGTTTCCTGAAAGTAAGACCTAGCTGGATTTGTATTTAAGCTGGAAATTTAAAGTACCGGGAAAATACGACATAAGAGACTTTATTGTCATTGCATATCACACAACAAAATGTGTTAGTCCAGGAGCAATACAATAAACGTAGTAAAAAATATTAAATATAAATATTAAAAGAGATGAAAAGGAAGAATAAATAAAATAAAAATAAAATCAACAATATATATATAAAAAAAGGGCACTGGTGGAATTCAAATTAACGTGAAATGTATGGTGTTTATACAGTGTGCAAATAGCTGAGTGCAAACATGCAAATAAGACTTAGTGACGATAAAACAGTAATAATGTTGAGTTTGATTAACACTTTTACTAGTGACATTCCTTCATAATTATACACTGCATTTACTGGCTCCGCCCAATGATGATGCACGTCATTACTAATGCTCATTTTGCACACATAAGATGACACTTATTTCTGGTGTGTGTGTGTGTGTGTGTGTGTGTGTGTGTGTGTGTGTGTGTGTGTGTGTGGACAAATTAATTTGGACTTTGCGTTTTTTTTTAATGGGGAGCGTGCGCCCTCCTATGGTTAAAAATAAAACTGCAATGATGGATTAGTGAACAACACACTCATTGATTCTAACAAATGTAATTAAACTGTGTGCATCAGTCACCACGGCAGAAAGTACAGCGAAGAGCGGCACACACCACCTCCACATGGGCTTGATCCTCGGCCTCCTGATGCTGCTGCTCACCATGATGGTCATCGTCCTGGTCACAGTCTACGTCTACAACCACCCCAGCTCCACGGCTGGACTGTTCTTCATCGAGGTGAACACTACTTCTTAGTCCTTTCGTGCATTGATAAACGTCTGCATTATTATTATTTACCATGTTCTCCTTGGGATTCGAACCCACAACCTTTGATGTTGCTGACTGAACGAGTCACTTTTTTTTTTTTTTACAAGTTTTAACAATCAGTATTTTTGAAAGAATAATGGGTAGTTATTGCCTAGTGGTTAGAGTTGGAACTGCAACCCGAATGTCATAGGTTCAAATCCCAGACCAATGTCATTGAGCAAGACACCACATGTCAAAGTGCTCCGTGTGTGTGTGTGTGTGTGTGTGTGTGTGTGTGAGAGAGAGAGAGAGAGAGAGAGAGAGAGAGAGACAGAGAGAGTGAATATCAGGGGTTCGATTGTCCTCCCTAGTGGCCACAATTGGCAATACACCTCACTTTTATTTTTTTATTTTTTTCAGACTCCCAAATGGTCAATAACAGGAATAACATAAAAAAAAAACATACAAAAAAAAGAGAGAAGAGAATACACAGAATAGAAGGCAGACTGCAATCTCTGTGCCCAGTGCTATCTCAAGACAGAGGAATTAATTATTAATTAATTATTTAATTAATTAATTAAATAAATAAATAATATAACAAACTTTATAATTTTTTTAATTAAAAAAATCAAACTTGTTTTATTAGAGTAACATTGGCCGTGTGTGTTTTTCATATCCGCAGAGACGTCCTCGACTGTGGCCGGCCATGAAGTTCCGCCGTGGTTCCGGTCATCCGTCTTATTCCGAAGTAGAACCTGCCGGACATGAGAAAGAAGGTTTCATCGAGTCTGAGCAGTGCTGAGCTGTCAATCCACACTTCTCCACACGTGACGACGGATGGAGCTCAGGAGAAGGTCCGTGTGTCCGGACCTGGATCGTGTTCCTCACCGAGTCCAGATCTTCAGGAACTCTGAAGTGAATCCCAGGCGTTTCAAGCTCAGATCTGAAGGTCCGCAGAGAAGATCCTGACGCTTTTTGTGCACCGCCACTCGCACATAAAACTTTACTTTATTTTTTCCTCTGGTTTTCTACTGTGTTTATACATTTACTGTGTATATATATTCCAGTTGCTCCATGACTTCATCTCAAACACTGTGTTTCGGGATGTCGGGAACAGTTTGATTTTCTGTGAAGGAGTGTGTGAAAGATTCTTCCGGAAATTACAGCAAGGTCCGACATTTTGCACATATTTAAGACACACACATTGCGTTTTCCCTCGGCTGATGTTACTAATGCTGATTTGTATGTGAGATGAGCGTGCCAGAGAGAATATCTTTGCCGATAATTTTATGTGTACACACACACAGGTACCATAACGTGTGTGTGTGTGTGTGTGTGTGTGTGTGTGTGTTTGATTGTGCCTGCTATTGATCATTCATATTCTTCATTTATGTTTCAGTGTGTGCAGTTACGACATAAAACATGGACTGATGTTTTCTAATTGATTGTTTCCAGCAAACAGAATCTGAACTTGTAAAGTTCTGTGTGTGTGTGTGTGTGTGTGTGTGTGTGTGTGGTGTGTGGTGTGTGTGTGTTTTGGGGGAGGGGGATGGGTTGGTTGTCCTGATGTGAATGCCGAGTGTATTTTAGTAATGGGAACGTTTAGTCTGAGCAGTTGCAGAATCGTTTCCTGCTTTCACAGCGAGGCACAATTATAATAATTAAATTGTGATCTGATTTTTACTGAAAATTATTGTCCCATTGCTTTTTCTTTTACTGAACTACTTGTACATTCAAGTGCTGTAACATCAGTTTGTGTTTTTATGTTTCACTTCATCTTTGGTGTTGCAATGTTTGCAACCCATCGTTTCACCTTGAGATGGAGAGAGGAAGAATGAAAGAGAAATAGATCTCTTATAAAATGACCACAAAACATTAAAAATGCACAAACTTACTAAAATTTTATTAAATGTAGTTTTACATATTGCACATGTATTCAAATATAGTTCAGTTAGTTTTCTGAGTTCTTTTATATTCAAAGTAAATTTTCTAATTTCCCAAAGAATTTTCCAAAATGGTATTATTGTTTTTTCCATTACATATTTGTTGTCTGTGCTTTTAGTTAAAAAAAATCATCACAAAAAAATTAACCCTAAAAAATAAAGACTGCAATTTTAAGAAAAGTTTTTTTTTTAATTATGACTAATTTGTCATCTGTCTATCTCCATCCAATCATTCATCTATTTTTTGTGATGCAAATGAAGAGAAATCTGAAGTAAACTAAATCTCACACAATCTAGGGTGTGAAGTAGCTTGTAACTTGCGTGTAAATAAATATTACAGATTTTATGCAAATGTAAAAATTTTCAATAAAACACTACGTCTCTTTTTTTGGTCTACTCTTATTGGCGGAATCACGATGACGTCTAAGCACGTGACCCGTTGTCATCGATCGCCACCCGCTGATTTGGTGAGCACTTTTAGCACAACTAGCCACCAGTCAGTCAGTGTAGTCCATGTTTGATTTCTCTTTTCGACTCTTTTTGTCGATAAATTGTAATTTAAGAGCCACTCGGTCACACTGTGTTGATTTCGGGCTGAATGGCTGAAGCCTCTGCTGCAGGTGAGCGGGTAATAGTCGCTGTCTATAAGCAATAGCAGTGGTAGTTTGTGTAGTAGGCAGTTTCAAAACGGTTTTACCCACATTATATTACGTATAGCGCAATAAAACCCATAATTTCAGATTACACAATTGATTAAAACCTTCATTGTGTGATTTTCGTTCTGTGGTTTTAAATACGTTTTGCCTGAAATCGTCACGTCTTGTGACCGGCCATGACTAGTTGAAAGTTGTTTTATCATGACGTAAAAACCGGAAACAGGTGTCGTTAACTTTCTCTCGTTTTGTGTCGACTCACAATTCACACGACAATATTCCTAATGCGTTCGTTACCCAAAACAGCTGAGTCAGGAAAGTCCTTTCCTGCGTCAGAACCTGTCACCGCCTTCTAGATAATTCTCCAGTACTGAAATCAAAGTTCACTACGATTCACTATCTCCACTTTCAGACACATGGAAGCTGAATCCAGAATCTGCAGAGTTTGTCCCGCAAGCCAAAGCCAAGCAGCCACAGTCCGGGAGGAACTACAAGAAGCAGGACCGCAGTCAGGACTGGAGGACTCATCGCGCTCGGCCTCACAGTTATTTACAGTTTAGTGCGAATAATCAAGATCCCGGAGACTTCGAACCCCCTGCCAGTGATGCACAGCCCCTTCCACATGCCTTCCGAGGAGGCTTTAGAGGAGGAAGAGGCAGAGGAGGAAGAGCGCGTGCTGGACGAGGTCGATATGATGCTCGTCCTCAGAGTGAAGCTTCACCAAACCCTGAAAGAGAAGCGATGGAGATCCACACTGCTGCTTGGAGCCCATCCACCGGTGATGAGAATAGCGAAAAGCCGCCTGTGAAGATGGATAGAGGCAGCCATCAGATCCGACCCGGGAGAGGACGAGCCGAGAGCTTAACGCAGGAGCTTCATGAGCATCAGTGTGAGAATCAGGAGAATCGAGCTGCTAGAGGAAGCATGAGACCAGACGGGGGTTATGAACATCTGAAGAATGAACAGAGGAACCACGTGGGATGGAGAGGCGGGGACCGGCGCACGCTGCCTCCTCAGAAGAACAGATCCGGCTGGAATCATGGGATTGAGGGAAACTGGAGAGCCAGAGATCCAGTGCAGGACACAAGTGAGGAGAAGAGCCAAGCTACAGGGGGGAGACATGATGAGCAGAAGGCCAACGCGGGAGGTGCCAAAGGGAAAAAAGCAGCACAGCAGAACTCTGAGATGAGAAAAGGATCCGGTTCAGAGCGCAGAACCGGGCTCGTGAAACGCATGGAGCCTCCGAACAGCAAAGAAACCCAGACAGGTTGTGGACTTGAATCTTGCAGACATCTTTGAGCTTCTAAGTGTTGATTCGTCTGTGTTTGTCCAGGCTGTCTTATCGAGCAGCTGACAGAGGAGAAGTATGAATGTATGGTCTGCTGTGAAGCCATCCGGGTCATGGCACCAGTTTGGAGCTGTCAGAGCTGCCATCACGTCTTCCACCTGAACTGCATCAAGAAGTGGGCGCGTTCTCCTGCCTCTCAAGCTGATGGTGCGTTCTCCCTCTCAATTTCTTTTATTGATAATTGATTTAATAAATAAAAACCAGTACACTTTGAAATGTATCTGTTACTTTACTTTAGTCCTTTAGCAGACGTTTTTATTAGTGATGCACCGAAATGAAAATTCTTGGCCAAAACCGAAAAAGATAAAAACACTGAAAGAAATTATGGCAATTATTAGTAGTAGCATTGCATTAAATGCTATGATGGTGTACTAACTTTACTAAAATCTAGGCTTTGCAAATGCATAAATTACTAATAAAGTTTTAAAAAATGAATCAAACTAAATTTGGTTATAAATTATGCAAATATTTATTAAGCAAATTGAAACAATCAAGAGCATAAATATAAATCAAACTAAAATGTTACGTGAAGCAATACATAAACAATAATACACATGCCTACTGGCCTGCTGAAAGGTTGTAAAAATAAATGTTCTTCACACACGTATTGTTGTGTAAAATCAAATGGAGCATTAATTTACAATGCTATCCAACTTATGACATAAAAGCCCTGCAACTTTTAAATATAAGCGAGTATAGAAATGTTCAAATAAGGTGCTTCGCTTTCAAAACTTAACTTCCTTTTACATCTCGACTTAAAACTTTTATAAGCAGGTAAAAATAACTGATCGTACCATTATATAATCATTATTCTGCTTGCGTCATCACCTTTCGGCCGTATTGTTTCGGCCGAAAACTGAAAATGGCCAAAAAGTTCATTTTCGGTTTTCGGCCGAAACACTTTTTTTCGCTGGCCGAATATTCGGTGCATCACTAGTTTTTATCCAAAGCGACTTACATTTCATTACAATTTTCCCAATTCAACAAATTCCTGCTTTCCCTGGGAATCAAACTCATGATCCGGTGTTTTGAACATCAGCGCTCTACAGCCTGAGCTACTGGAAAATCTTCCCACCTTGTATGAATCTTTCCAGATGGCAGTGATGGTTGGCGTTGTCCTGCGTGCCAGCACGTGACCCTGAAGGCACCGAGTACATATACCTGCTTTTGTGGTGAGATCGAGTCCTGGAGTCGGTATGAGAGCACAGGTGCAATCACACTATTTATCTATGCAGGGAAAGTGACCAATCCGGAATTCCAGCGGACCGAGATTCCTCACAGCTGCGGTGACATGTGTGGAAAGAAGCGCAGTGGAGTGAAATGCAACCATCCCTGTAACATGTGAGGATGTGACGTTCAATCTCTCTTGAACACTAATTGGAAAATTATTTACGATAACTGTTAGGAAGCTATTTGAGGCCAGTTTAGCTTCTTCTGATTGGTTAGATGCACGATTCTAAATGATTTTGACAGGCAATTGTCATTTGATAAAACATTAACAGACAAAAAACTGTTGAATCTTGAATTTTTAAGTTGAATCGTAAGTTTTAAAGTCAGAAATTGCAACTTTCTAGCACAGAATTGAGACTTTGAATCTCTAAAGTCTGACTTATTTTTTTGTAACCTTGTAAAATTGCGAGAGACCTTAGTTGAGGAAAAAAGAAGTTGACTATTTTTATCCATTGACTATTCTTGGATAAAAAGTTGTTTTCTTTTTACTTTTTAGTGACAAGTCTGGGTGTTCATTAGACTAATTTACTGCAATATCAAAGTGTGTAATAAATGAGTGCAAAGGACACACACATTTTCCACATCGTTATATAAATATGTATAAAGCCCTTAATCGACCCACACTGAACAATTAGCTGGGCTTTTCTCTCCATATAACTAAATGTCTACCATATAATATCTAAACCATGAAATACACACACACTGGAATTTGTGGAATCATCCTGCCCTGGTTCATTCTTGATCTATTCATGCTTCTTTTCTGCAGTTTATGCCACCCTGGGCCCTGTCCTCAGTGTCCTGCTTTCATCAACAAGTCCTGTGTTTGTGGGAAAATAAGGTATCACCACCACTGCCTGTTTCTTCTCCAAGTAAAGCAAATCTCTTTTTAAATTATATTTGTATTCATTCTTTTGTATTGTTATTTGCAGCAAACCAGTGCGTTGCAGTCAAGCCGAGCCCGTGCTTTGTCAGGTGGTCTGTGGTGGTCTTCTTAACTGCTCGGAGCACTGCTGTGCCCAGGTGTGCCACTCGGGGCCGTGCCAACCCTGTCGGCTGCGTGTTCAGCAGGGTAAGTAGGCAGCTTGGTTTCCAGTCGATCTTAACTTCTAACCAGTGGTGTATAATACAGTATCTGTGATTTTTCTAGTGTGCTTCTGTGGTGTGGTGCACCGGGAAGTGCCGTGTGGGACTGATCGGGAACATTACGACGGGTCGGGATATTTCTCCTGTTCCAAGCTGTGTGGAAAGTATGTTACTCTGTTCAAAGTATATTAGTGTAAATCAGTTTTGACGGTGTGGGTAGGTTATTTTTAATTGGTAAATTACCAAATACTGATTGCCCATTATCAGATGTTTACCAATAATTGACATTATCCATCCATCTCAATGTCTATCTCTCTGTCTCTTTATCTCAACATGTATCTATCTCAACGTCTGGCGGTCTGTCTAAATATCTATTTCAATGTCTGTCTGTTTATCTATCTCAATATTTATCTCCATATGTATTTGTCTATCTCAATACCTCTTTGTCCATCTCAATATTTATCTCAATATCTATTTGTCTATCGCAATATTTTTATCCTATCTATCCCAATATCTATTTGTCTGTCTGGGTTTTAATTTTTTTCCAATGTCTGTTTCAGAATGCTAGACTGTCAGCTTCATCGCTGTGAGCAGCTCTGCCACCCTGGGCAGTGCCACCCTTGCCCGCTCAGTCCCAGACTGGTGCGCAGTTGCTCGTGTGGACAGACTCCGATATCGAAGCTTTTAGAGCTCGGCTTCCCTGAAAGAAAAACGTGTACTGACCCAATTCCTTCCTGTGGCAAGACATGCAACAAGCCTTTGCCTTGTGGAGGACCTGGTATGTCTATTTCTCTGTTTACTTGTACCGGACTCTGTTTTTCTTTTCCATCATGCTTTATTGTTGTTATTCTACATTGTGTCTCTGAAATAATCCTGTGAGTAATATCTTGCTAAATTCTGTGTTCCGTGGGTCATTTTCAAAAATTTGAATTGTTGGTTTAAAACCAATCTGTCAGAGCCATGTATTTGTAGAAGTAGCTGTAAATTGCGAAAACGATATCACCCTGTAACATAGTGAAATAAACATAACAATTCTTTTCCAAAATAACAAATATAGGTGCAAGCAGTGATTGTAGTCACTGTAATGTTGCAGAGTTATATTTGTCTGGTAATATTGTGGCGGCTTTCACGTTAAAGTATGACAGATTTTACAATTGAAAAACAATAAAATAATGTTGTACAATAAAAGGTTACATTTTCCAGTCATTATTATTCCTGTCATTGAATAGTGTTAAATTCCTAGTAAAGTAATCTAAGACCTTTTTATAATAAGATGACTGGGAAATAATCTAGTAATGCGTTCAACGTTGGATTTTTTTTTTTTTTTTTTTTTTTTTTACAAAAACTAGAAAAAACTACCAAAAATTTAGTGTTTTCAAATGTGGTTAGGTGTTGGTGCAGAAATGATGCTTCAGCGTTGGTTGATGGTCAGTGTCGGGTCTCAGAGATTCTCACAACATCTGTAACCTGAAGATCCAATGTTTTTTGCTCTCTGATCATAGACTCCATCCACTTCTGTGAGAAGCTGTGCCACGAGGACGCCTGCGGACCCTGCGCTTTGACTTCCTCTGTTAAGTGCAGATGTGGTAGTAACACCAAGGTTATTCAGTCATCATCAGCTGGACTGTACAGGGATGTTTAAAGTAAACTTAAATCCCCTCTCTCTTACTTTTTAGGAAGTTGCCTGTGCATCGATTCAAAAAGCGGGTAAGGATGTGGTTAGTTATATAACTGGTAACATGGATTTCCTGTGGTTAGTCAGGAGAACTGATGTTGGCCACATCAAAGATCATGGTTTTGTTTCCCAGGGAAAGCGTGAAGTGTAACTAACCTGTGTTTCCTGTGTTCTGCAGAAGACTCTGTGTTCCTGTGTGAGAAACGCTGCACGAAGAAGCGCTCGTGTGGCCGGCATAAGTGCGGAGAGTGCTGTTGTGTGGTGGGCTTTCAGCTTTTAGCTTCTGGTGGTGCCTTGACCTACGAGTTCAACTCCATCCCTGAAACGAGAAAAGGGTTTCTCCATTTGCATGCACACCGTATTCGTTTTCTCAATTGAAGAAGACTAAAATGCCCTTGAGCCACGTTTTTATGTTTGATGAGATCAAATAAGGTTAAAACATTTTGTAGTACATTATGGATACAAACAAAAAAAAAAAAAAATTGAGGATTTAATAGTGTTGAATACAGGGGTACAGTGTTTTAGTTGGAGATGAAAGACTTAAGGTGAAGACGAGGCAGAGTTTAGACTTTTTTTTTTTTTTTTAAATGAATTTAAAAATATTATTACATTTTTTTTTTTTTTNTTTTTTTTTTTTTTTTACTTTGTATATTTTCCGAACATTTTTCAAACTTTTATAAGGTTTTATACGAGTTAAGACCTTAAATGACTTTAAATCTGCTGAATTTTGCCCTGCTTGGACTGTGTTCATGCCGCTCAATAATTTCACATTTTTATTTAATATTCATCAATGTTCCCACACTGCAACGTTAAAAATTAACCGATTGATGACATCTATCGCAGAATACTTCAATTCACTGGTTGGTCAAGGTTCCACTGTAGTTCATTTGCATTGAATAAGTAAATAAATGGCATTTACTGTCTTTTATTCAGGATTTAGAGCACAGATGCTCGATGATCTGCGGCTACAAGCTCAACTGCAGTTTGCACCGGTGTCAGGATCTTTGCCATCGAGGAAACTGCCAGCCGTGTTGGCAAACCAGTTAGTGATGGAGTCTTCCTCTCCCAGGAAGTGTTGTGTGCCCAGTTTCCTTTAGCTCCGCTGTGTTTCTTTCTAAGGTTTCGATGAGCTGACGTGCCACTGCGGACAGACCGTGCTGTATCCACCCATCCCGTGTGGCACCAGACCTCCTGAGTGCAAGAACCTCTGCACCCGCAGGCATGACTGTGAACATCCAGGTACTTCAGATGGCCAACGCCGAACTCCGTTGCAGTTTCAATAGGTTTTATATTTATATCCTATGTCTTTGTTTCCTGCACTGTATGAATCCAAATTAAAAAATTGTTGGAGTTGTTATGCAAAACCAACGGTGACACAAAAAAATCAGAAGCGTCGTTACTACTTTCTTGATATGTCAGTTGTTGATGTAGTGTCACAGTGTTCAGTTTTTTTATTATTTATTTTTTTTTGCATTTGTATATGCCGAAAACAAATTGTTCCGGTGGGAATGAGCTTGTTCCACACTTTGACAGTTTAACTTTCAGGATTTAGAATGACTAGGCAATTTCTAGAATTCTGTGCAATTAATACTTTACCGTCCCTGAGTTGTCCCAATTTCCGATTTTCTATAGAATGCCAGATTTCACATAATGCCAGTAACATGTTATTAAATATTGTGTTCTTTAAACTGTGTAACTATAGCCTCTTCTCATCACTCCGTCTCCTCTCACAAAGATGTAGCTGCTGACGTGCAAATCGACAAAATTTAGTTTTTATAGGTTGTTTGATCAGCTGATTATTTATGAATGTTGGCCGATGATCTGTGGCTTTATTTTGTTCTTATATTTGTAGTCAAAGCATTTTAAAATACAAATATCATGCGGAACTACTCTGATAAAACTGATCTGACTAAAATGAAGACAGGCAGTACATTTTAACACACATTTTAACAATAATTTAGCTAGGCTTTTTTTTTTTTTCCATTTTCATTTTCAGGTTTAAAGCAGACAATGGTTTCAGCAGGTTTTTTTTTTTGTTCAACGCAGGCAATGGTTTCAGTTGGTCTATTTTCCTTTTTTTTTTTTTTTTTTTTGTTTTAGTAGGTTTTTTCCTTTTATTTTTTATAAATATGATCACCCACCATCTGCATGTTTTTTTTTTTTTTTTTTTTACATTTGGAAATAGCCGCACAGAATGGAAGCCACCTGCTCTGTTTGTCTCTCAAACCAAGCTTTGTGTTTACCGAACATCATTGAACACGTAAAAATGCAATTATCGTTTATGTAATTGTTACATAAAGGATTAAACGTATCCACTACTACTTTGTGCAATAATGATGATAAACAAAGTGTATCAAGACAAACAGATATTTAACCATGTGTTTGTTTGGTCCGACATGTTTAACGCCTTGATCTTTTCATAGTGTTCCATTCCTGCCACAGTGAGGAAAGATGTCCTCCGTGTACTTATCTCACCAAGAAGTGGTGCATGGGAAACCACGAGGTGACCAAACACAACACATCTGTCAGACGAAACATGTTTGTAGCGGCAGCATCACCGTTTCATTTTGCTGCTGTTGCGATTGTTACATTGTAACGATACAAGTTACAAGCATGTCAAACACATGACACAAATCAGACTGAAAAGTGTGTTGCCATTTTTAAACTTTTTTTTTTTTTTTTAATTCATTTTTTTTCCTAGCAAAGGAGCAACATCCCGTGCCACCTGCAGGACATCTCGTGTGGTTTGACGTGTGACCAGCTCTTACCCTGCGGTTCTCATCGATGCAAGAAGATTTGCCACCGTGGTGAATGCCAAGCTGAGGGAGAGTGTAAGCAGCCCTGCCCCTGTCCCAAAGCCGCCTGTGGGCATCCCTGCTCCGCCCCTTGCCACCCTGCCACTTCCTGTCCACCCACCCTCTGCACTGCCAAGGTACAGTCACTAAAGTCAGTTTTTTTGCCGTGTTTTCTAGACTATAAGACGTCCCCGGATTGTAAGGCGCACCACTGATTTTTTTTTTCTAATTTTTTTAATATATTTCACATCAAAAGCATACAATTTTTTTTTTCCGGATTATAAACGGGCACAATTTTTAAGCATTTGTTAGGAGTGTGCCTAATAGTTCTAAAAATATGGTAAAATATTTAATTTAACATGATTATACCTTTGAAAAGTCTTTATTTATTTCTTTTGTTCTTCCTGACTATTTTTATTATCAAAAAAATGTTGTTTTGTGATCATTTTTAGACTTTGCTGCGGATATAATGATTGCTTTTTTTCCTCAACCTCTAGGTGGCAGTGCAGTGTGAATGTGGCCGCAAAAAGGAAACGGTTTCTTGTTCGGATGCAGCTTCTTCCTCCCAAAGGTTAATGTCCTGGATTTCTCAGATGCTTCTATCCAAAGCCACTCACACTTCAATATCGCACATTTTTGAAATGGCTTATTTTTGCTGAGTTGAGATTTGAACCTGAAATGCTTTAGTTTGCAGACCCATCACAGCAAGTTCACCCATCGTCTTGTTCTTTCACGTGTCGTTGACGTTTGAACCAAACACATTCTCTAAATTCCTGTCGGTCTCTTCAAACATTATTTTCATCTCTGCGCTCCACAGATTTGCAGCCATCGCCGTGGCCAGTAAACTGTCGGACATGCAGCTGGGCGAGTCCGTCGACATCGGACAGCTCACCAAGAAGGAGCCGAAGAAGGCCAGGTACACAACTCAAACTTGTACAACCCAGCCAGAAAAAAAATAATCAGATCTCGCAAGAAATCACAACCATGGATCATGTTGACTAATAAACCAATAAATAGTCTTGATTTACAGTTTTATCCTCCGTAGCATTTTATTTATTGGTTTCAAGATGGCGCACCAGAATGTTTCCTCTTGATTTATCTGGCATACGTGCAGCTGTTTCTGGTTTGTTGGTGAATCTGCCGTGACAGTTTAAGAGCTTTGCTGAAGATTTGTCGTGTTTGTGAAATTGATCCGGCGAGTCACTTCCTGCTTGTGCCTCACAGGCTCGAATGCGACGCAGAATGCGCGACGCTGGAGAGGAACAGGTGAGGCGAGGGAGGGGCGTGTCCGGTGGAGGGTTTGACCACTTCCTGTCTCTTGCAGGCGATTGGCCGAGGCGCTGCAGATTGACCACACCCTGGATCCCTTCAGTAAATCCACGTCCTCCAAATTCACCGACTCCCTGAAAGACGATGCCAGGTTTTCTAGTTCCTGTTTCTGTTTTATATGTATTTTGTATAACTAATTTTTTGTAGAATATATTTTGTAAAAAAAAAAACTAACTTTGAAGAAAACGTATTCTTTAACTTAGCTTTTTTTCTTTAACTTGGTCTTTAACTTGGCTAACATTTTTTTCCTGAATATTGCAACGATTCCCGATTAATTTAATCAGTATAAATATGCTATACTAATGTGTAATACTAAGGATTTTAAGTGTTTAATATTGCATACAGTAATTTTATCTTTACCGTATAAAAAAATAAAATGTAACCATTTTTGCATTATAATATTATTAAATTATGTTTTTATTTTATATTACTTTAACTTTCTTTTGCTCAATAATACAGATTTTTTTTTTTTTTTAAACAAAAATGTGGAAAACATTTAGCTTATGCAATGGGATTTGTTTATGAAGCGACTAGTACAATAAGTGTCCCAAATAACCTCAATAGACTGGAAATATAATCTCACATGTGAACAGTCACAATGCTTGAACCAAAAAATTAGTTTAAAACATCTTTAGAAAACACGAGTTGATTTATTTTTTTTAATTTTTTTTAAATTTTTTTGTGTTTGAAGACAATACAAAAATTAAAAAAACAAAAAACAGCCGATCAGAAATTAGTCCGACAAATCACAAGTAGAATTGTTTGAACAGTGTTTCGATGCGTTGAACGCATTTCAATTGTGTTTCTGAAATGCAGGAAAGATTTCAAGTTTGTCAGTGATGTCGAGGAGGAAATCAGGAACCTAGTGGAGCTGGTGAACAAGGTGAGATGTACTTACTTACCCAAACGCCCATCCCTCATCGTGCCGTCCTCTTCCTCAGGGCAAACAGCAAAGACGGAGCCACAGCTTCACTCCTATGAAGCGCGAGCACCGCAGGATCATTCACGAGCTAGCGGAGGTGTACGGCGTGGAAAGCGCTAGTTATGACAGCGAACCCAAACGCAACGTGGTGGTCACTGCCATCAGGTCAGTGTGGAGGAAGTTCTCACCTGGATCAGTGCCTTGACTCACATGCACTACGTTACCCACAGTCCCTCGTGCTCAGACCAAACAATAGATTCAAAGGAAAGCTTAAAGAGATAACAACAACTCTACGCTATTAGTCGAGAGAAGAGCCGGAGAAGAATCCGTTCCAGATTTTAGTTTAAGGCCGATCAGAGCCTTCAAGTTCTACTCGTGCTTGTCTGGGTTTCCTCCAGGTCTCTGGTTTTCTTCTAAGGACCGATAACATGTTCGGGAGAACTAGTCTGGAAATTTGCCCAGGTGTCAGTGTGTGTGTGTGTGTGTCTATGTGATTGATTGGCCACCAATCCTGGGTGTGCCCCGCCTCCCAGAGTTGCTGGGATTGGCTCCCTGTGACACAGAAATAGAAACGCAGATTAGATAATAACGATGGACAATGGAAATTTGTCTTTTTTTTTTTTTTTTTAACTGACTATTTTTCCAAATTTTTGAACGCAGATAAATAATGGACATTATTCTTCTTTTAATACTATTTTCCCCTAATTTGCATAGCAGCTTTGCGTTTGTCTCGAACTAAGAAAAGCGCTGTATAAATAAACTTGAACTTAGTTGTTTTAATGTTTCATCCGTCCATTATCTGTTACTTTGTTACAGTTGATTTACTGTACTGTCAACGTGGCTTTTATTCTTATTCGAAACCATAAACATTTACAGTGGTTGGTCTATTAACACAACATTAATAAAACATAAAAGAAAATGTAAAAGTCTTCGAGTGACTGGACCAACAGCGCCTCCCTGTGATTGCCTGCGATACTGCAGCACTGAACTTCAAAAATCGTGAAGCGTATTTCAGAAATAGTTGAGAGTTTTTGGTGTCTTTATAGAGGGAAGTCGGTGAGTCCGAACATCTCGCTGACGGCTGTGATTGTACGAGAAAGCAGCAGCCGAGCGCCGCCTCCCATCGCCCACAACAAACACGACAACAAGTACGCACACACACACACACACACACACACACACACACAGTCTCTTATGTGATTATTCATATTTGTTTCAGGACTGACGGT
Source organism: Paedocypris micromegethes (assembly GCA_028031935.1). Classification (NCBI taxonomy): domain Eukaryota; kingdom Metazoa; phylum Chordata; class Actinopteri; order Cypriniformes; genus Paedocypris; species Paedocypris micromegethes. The sequence continues at coordinate 8,730,503 of CM051504.1, forward strand.
AGCAATGTTTGGATGAAGCCTAAGAAGGAGCCGTCTGTGGATTACTTTGATGTGCAGGATTGACACGTTTCCCTGCTCAGTATATGTGTAGATCTGCATATGTCTGCATGGATATACAGTGGAACACTCTGGAACCTTTAATAAAGGCGCACAAATGCTTTAATATTGCAAGATTTTTAATTCTAAGCATGTATGCAGTTTTAAGTGTAAATCTATTAATCGAAATCCAAAATATTTCTTACTTAAATCATGGTGCAAATGAACTTAAAATGTAATTAAATGAAAACTAAGGATCAAAGCAATTTTTAAAGTTCGGAAATTATTACAAGGATTTTGTGAGGGTGTTTTTTGTATGGATACAATTGTAAATTTCTATATTTAGCGTTTTGTGTAGAAGGCCTGCAAATACTGTGTGTAAGTGTGTTTGGAGAACAGAAGTTGGTAGTGAACTGCATTGCCATCAGATGTGAACTTCACTTCCTGTCCAGTCATTCCTGATCGAAGGTTCACCAGGCCAAAGTCTCAGGTTGGTATCAACAACTTTCCTGAATATAATCCGTTAAAGTTAAATTCCATTCAAATTTAATTTGAAAGTCAGTATCTATTGACTTGAATTCAAACTCGGAATTTACGGTGACTTTAGTAGCTGTGACCGCCAGAGGGCGCTCAAAACAAATTTATTTTAAAAATCACTGTCGTACTTGTGCGCCCTCTGGTGGCCACGGAATCAAAGAAGCACCTGTGGATTTAACGAAAACGGTAATTCTTTACATTTGGCTTGAAGAGCGAGGAGCTTTTGAACAAAATCGTCTTTCTCCAAATTTGAAGGAAATTGTTTTAAGGAAGCAATAAAATGCACAAAGTTAAATTATTATCTAGAAGAAGATAACGGCTAACAGAGCAGTGTGTTTTTTATTTTACTATTATAATTCATTTTATTTAACACGTTTTATTAATTACATATTTGCTTAATTCCCTTTATGAATTCAAAGGTAATATGTTTTACGAAGTTTAAAAGGGACCATTAAACTGTACAGTTGGTCGTATATTTGTGCGACGCAAAGGGCTTTTCAAGGCAGGAAAATACATTTAAATGATGCATTACACTTCGCACAACTAGCTTAAATAAATATTTGAATCTTCTCGACTTGGCTTTACTTTTCTTATACAGTGAAGGTATAAGGTGAAACTGTCAGCATCAACTAGCACAGAATACAAAAACACCCAAGTGAAATGGAACTGTGTTTGCTCTACTTTGAGTTTTTTTCTTTTTCTTTTATTCTAAACTCCATTTAATTCAGATGGGCTTTTAAAGGCAAGAACATAAAATTAAACGATGCATTACACTTCACACAACTAGCTTAAATAACCATTTGAACCTCGACTCGTCTTAACTTTTCAAAATTCAGTGAAAACTGTCAGCAAAAACTAGCACAGAATACAAAAACACCGAAGTGAAATGGAACTGTATTTGCTCTGCTTTTATTCTGTTTTTTATATCTGTTTTTTTTTTAAATTCCAAAACCCTGAAGCAGTTCTACGCGCAGTCACCGGGGAATCATTTAGCGACGCTCCCTAATCTCCCAGCACTGAACGGAGGCAGGCAGCGGTAGCCGACGCGCATGCGCACCAGCACCTCACCATCTCCGGCTGCGTCCCCCTCCTCATCCTCATCCGCCGCCTTCACCGTCTCCACTGACTGTCCAGCAGCCGCTCCACCGCCGAGCAACAGGGAGTCTGTCTGCGTGCGCGTCTGCTTCAGCTTCAGCTTCTGCTCCAGCCTGCGAGGAACTTCATCTGCATCGCTGCCGACGCGCATCCTCTTCCTCATCTTCATCTTCATCCAGCCCGGCGACCCTCTGCCATGGAGAGAAAGGTGGGAGATTGTTTTTCTGGGCTTTTTTTTTAGCGAGTGATCAGACCTTCAGCAGCAGTGTTCCTCTGTCTGGTTCCACACTTGGAGACGTTTCTTCAGCGCGTGCGCTCTGTGAAGCTTCTGCTTGGGTTCGATCCGCCCGTCGCGTTACAGGCGTCAGATCAGTTCACGTCTGGATTTGTGTGTTTGACCTGCTCCTCAGGTGTGTGTTGGACATGCTCCTCAGGTGTGTGTTGGACCTGCTCCTCAGGTGTGTGTTGGACCTGCTCCTCAGGTGTGTGTTGGACCTGCTCCTCAGGTGTGTGTTGGACCTGCTCCTCAGGTGTGATGGAGATGCTGAGAATCTCCCTGAGATGACATGACTTTAGACAGGTTGTTGAGGAAAGATCTATTGGAAGATGATGCCATTTCTGTGAAGTGGACTTTTCCAGAACAATCATGTTGCGCAGTCAATATTTTTCTCTACAAGCTGTAATTATAGAAAGTCAAGGAGAAGGAGCTGTGATCTTATTTTGCAGTTTTTCCTCAGGGTCGTTTCTCCTGTCAAATGCGTGACCAACTGATCAAACAGCCATTGAATTGGAAACTGACAACTATTGTTTAATTCCCGACAGAAGAAGAATAAAGTGTTGAGTGAACTTGTTTTTTCAGGGCAAAGGGCTGCAAAGTTTTGTCTCTGTTTACACAGATTTTTGTGGTTTGAGTAGAGTCGGTCCTGCTTGTTGTTAAAGTGTCAAGTAATTTTAGTTTTTATTGTTTATACTGTTTAAAAATAGACTATACAGTATATAGTATACAGACGTTTGCCCTTAAACACAGAACGGCTTGTTCACCTAACATTCATGTTGTCGGGTAGCAAAAAAAACACGACAAATGTCATGGCGAAAGCTTTTGAGTTGACCTGACTTTTTAAAAGGAAAAAAAGAAAAATTTCAAGTTCAATACACTTAAAAATCTAAGTTGATCTGACAAGTAAAACTAACATTTTTCTTTACTGTTTTTTTCAACAACCAATAGATTCAGGGACGATTGATTCGAGAGGCAAGTTCAAGGCCCAGTCGGGTCTCTCTGAATGTTTACATGTTCTGAACCTTCAGATCCAGAGACTCTGAGATCATGTGACTCAGAACGAAAGGAAACGGTTAAAGAATACCGAGAAAACGAGTACCAAATGCTATAATTTCAGAATTTTATAAGAAGAAGTTGGAGAGGCTTATTTGATTTTGGTTTTAGTTCCCCAGTGATTTGTGGAGCGCAGTCTTTGTTCAGAAGTTCTAGTAGAAGTTTGTCCCGGGACACGTCAGGTTGGAATGTTCAGTAATAACAGAATCACGCAGAGTCAACTGCACACGCTCCAATAAACCAGGGGAAGAAAGTAAATAACGGCGGCTTTTGCTGTGAGTTTGTGTCATTGGTTCGTCTGGATGGTTTTAGTTTGCTTTGCACTGGTTGGTCTGTTCTTTTCTTCACGAGGCCCGGCACTTTCTCTGTGGTCAGCACAATCCTCCACTCCTCCATGTTGTTTCAAGCGCTTGATCCGCTGCCCGAGATTGAAATGTCTGTGATGTCAGAATGTCTTTTGCCGTTGTCTGGACGTTAGTAGCTTTTACTAATGTTGTGTTGTGCTTGTGCCATTTCTTGGTTTGTCGTTCATATTGTGTTTTTTTCTTCTTCTTGGGAATCTTTGCTTCTGCTGATGAATGCAGGTTTTGATTATATACGAACATCTCATAGATTAAATATGGTTATCTACTTGTTCATGTTTAGGGACAAAACATGGTTATTTTAAATTAGGGTTTCTTTTTTTGTTATTCGTGTCCAAGTAGAACATTTAATTCTTTGTTTGCAATTTATTATTATTATTATTTTTTTTTCTTGAAAATTGAACCTAAAACTGTGATGGTTGGTAACACCAGCTCCAAATATTAAGCTTTACGCAAATTTTTATTGTCAAAGTTACATGGTTCAAATCTTCCTTTCGAAAAACTATTTCCTGCCATGCGTAGAATATATAACGCTACAATAAGGTGTGTACACACACACACACACACACACACACACACACACACACATTTTTATAAACAGTCAGTGTATATATTTTTACATTTGTTTTGTAAATGTGTTTTATTAATTAATTGTTTTATTTTAAGTACATATGTAACCACACACACACACACACACACACTTGCTCCAATATTTGTTTAGGCCTCTCATTATTTTTAAATGTGCCATTTTTCAAACAGCTACAATGCAACATGATGCTAGCAAGGATTTGGAGGACAGAATTCCCATTTCAGGAAAGTAATTTCGGGATAAACCGGGACATTTGTGAAAGAAAGCAGCTAGTTTGCACTCATGCGAAACGGCAAAATTACGGCATCGGTTTGCTCCTTTATTTGAGCAAAAGATTTAAAATTAAAATCAGCAAAGCCGCGATTGAAACGCTTCAACCTGACGGACGTGTAACGGAACAGGCGTGTCGGGCTGAAAGGAGCTGTGTAAAGCAGCAAGTTGGAGGAGTGTGGAGGAGCAGGTGGGCCTTTCAGTTGGGTGGTGGAGGTGGGGAAGGTGGTGGTCCGCTCCACTGCCCCTCTTCTGAGGCCGAGGGGGGAAGACATTAGTATTCTAGGAGACACTTCCTGAGCTCCAGCTCACCGGCGCCTCTGCTGGCCGTGTTTGGAATGAACGGGATTCCTGCAGGATTTTGTTTAAACTCTTGAGCCCAACTATTGCTTTGACTCTAATTCAAATGCCAAATTAATATTTTATACACCTACACAATTATTTGCAACAGCGTGAAGTGAAATGTGTTTTACAATCGTGCGGCGTATAAACATAGTGAGAGGTAACGGTACAAATACAAGTCAAGCCAACTTTATTTATAAAAGCACTTTTAAAACAGCAGACTGACCAAAGTGCCTTACAATAAAAAAATTACAAGCACATAATCCAAAAACACGATCACAATAAAATTAACAAATACAATAAGATAAAAGCAATAAAATACAATAAAAAAGAGATGAGACACAATATGAATACAATATAAAGATAAAAATACAATAAAGGCAGAAGAATACAAGATAAAATGCAAGATAAAAATATTAATAAAATATACAAGATAAAAACACAAGAAGAGAGCAAAATACAAAAACAGAAAAAGTGGCTGCACACACACACACACACACACACACACACACACACACACACACACACACACACACACAACACAACAAGACGTGGATTTAAACTCATTTTCTATAGAAATGATCCGTGTGTGTGTGTGTGTGTGTTTTATTTTACGTGTGTTGGACTGGTCTGGGCTGGTGTGTTTATCTGACGGGACGTCTGCTTCTGCTCAGTGTTCTGCTCTGCTCTGCTCTGCCCGACACTCACGCTTTTTTGGCTTCTACAGACTGAATGGCTCACAGAGAGCTGACCCAATTTACACAAGGCTCGATATACAGCGTTTAATACCCCCCAGACACACACACACACACACACACACACACACACACACACACCACAACACACAGCGATTCTCTTTCCTCCCACTCACTTCCCTCTCCTCCTCTCACTCCTCTCTCACATCTCACTTCAGTCTCTCTCTCTCTCTCTCTCTCTCTCTCTCTCTCTCTTCTCTCTCTCTCTCTCTCTTCTTTCCCTCCTCTCCTCTCTCTCTCTCTCTCTTCTCCTTCTTCTCTCTCATCTCTACTTCTGATTCTCTCTCACATCCTCTCTTCTACTCTCTCTCTCTCTCTCTCTCTCTCTCTGCACACACACACACACTCTCTCTTTTTGAGTGTGCCTCTCAAAGTCTCTCTCTCACACATACACGGAGACAAACATACACTCACTTGTTTCTCTGTCTCTCTCTCACTCACACACACACACACACACACACACACACACACACACACACACACACACTCTCTTTTTTTTCGCTCATACACTGACATACACAGTCAATATTGCACTAGTGTATTTTGTTTTGCGCTTTATATTCTTATTTTGCACCACTGTTTTTGTTGCACAGTTGTTTTTTTTTTGTTTTCCTCACTGTTGTCTTTTAAATTGTCCCTATTTTTTTTCTGTTTGCTGCTGATGTACAAAAAAAATTCCCCTAGTGGGATAAATAAAGTCTTATCCTATCCTATCCTATACACACAACCTGTCTTTCTCATAGGCACCTTTAGAGACCTTTACTCTCTTTCACTCACTCACTCACTCTCTCACTCACTCTCTCGCACACGCACACACACACACACACACACACACACACACACACACACATGAGGATACTGTGTATAGATCCATTCATTCCATATTGCGCCCATCACAGTAAATGACATGCGACTGAGATGTTCAGTTTCATCATCACGTTTATGTTCCAGCTCTTCCTCATTGTAAATCATGCGACAAGATCTTATTTCACGTGGCATCAGTTTATTTGCAACGGCGTCTCGCTGCAGTAATTTAGTCTGGAGTCGGACCTCCCGGAATAAACGCTCTTCATTTGATCCTTCAAAATGGCTGTTTGGAGGAAGCAGAAGTCTGGCGGATATTCAATAAAAGTCGGAACAATGAGCTGGAGTTGTGTGTGTGTGTGTGTGTGTGTGTGTGTGTGTGGTAGCGGCGCCTAAGAAAAGGAACAAAAAAACAGAAACGGTGCAGCGAAAAGAAAATGCTGCAGTAAAATCATTGCATTGGATTGGAGTGATTGTATATTCAATCACTTTGAGTGCAGTACGTGTTGGATATATAGACATATATATGGAGATGTACAGTATATGAAAATGGATATTCAAATTGTTTTTGTCACATACAAATTTTACGTGGTACAACATGTAGTGAAATGTGTTTTTGGTTGTTCCAGCATTTAAACTAGGGATGGGGGAGATGTTACTAAATGGGCAAAGGAGGGAAATACAACAAAAAAAAAATTATAAGAAGAATAGAAATATGATAAAAACAAGATATAAAGATTAATAAATGTTATTCCAAATGTGCAAAGGGAAATACAATAAAAGGATAAATAGAAATACAATAAAAACAAGATACAAGATAAATGCAATGCAATATGCAATATGAATAAAATACAGTTGAATAACATATGTGAGTAAAATACAAAAAGTGTACAAAAAGTTAGATATATATGGGTATGTACGTATGTATGTACTGTATATATATATATATATATATGTATTGTATATATATATATGTGTGTGTGTGTGTGTGTGTGTGTGTGTGTATCTCGCTCTCTCTCTCATATTTATTGTGTGTTATGCATGTGTGTGTATACTTGATATATATATACTTGAATTCATTAATATGAAAAATGTATGCAGAGCAGACGTGTGTTTTCATTGATTCGTTGGTTGTTGGCGCTGTGCTGGTGTGTATGTTCTGACGTATACAGACCTCTGCAGGACAAACCCAAAACTGCACATCCAGACTGTTCTGCCCCACAATAGACACCCCGCAGCCCCCCGCACCCCCACCCTTAAATCACAGTCAATGGGATCTAAGCATTTGGTGGAACAGTAATGGGAAATGAGGGACTCGGGGGTCCTCGAGGGGGTACTGAGACCCACACATCTCTCCGCTCTGTCTGTGACGGAAATAAAGAGGCGACAATAATGTGATTGGCCTGCCGAGCTTGGATCGTCCATTCAAATCAAAAGCGCTTTTTTTCCGCATGGCCAAATTTGCATGTTTATAGATTGAGACTCGACTTTCATTTCACATATGAGTATGTGATGCTTTATTGAATCTCTTGCTTTTCTTGGTTTTGCCTTTGGATTTTATTTGTCCACAAAACCACTTGCTCGACCACAACTGGATTGCTGGAGTTTTTTTCCCCTGCTGAGTGCATATATGTTTCTCATGTAATTATTTTCTTTACCCCAGCGTCTCCTAACAAAGTCCGTGTTGTCTGAGGGCCAGATGTGTGAGACTGATACACTATTGTAGCCGCAACTGTGGCATTTCCTGTTAGATTTATCGAATTACAGAATATCTGTTGTTCTATGTGGAGATATACATTGCATTGATTGCAGTTACTGATAAAGTGATTACCCAGAGAGTTCAACCTATGACTTTTCAATGTCGTGAACCTCGACCCGCCTGTAACTCTTCAGGATTTTATAACTTATACTTTACGATTTAACAAATTTAGATTTTTCAACTTGAAAGGAGTCTAGTTTTTTATATTCTTATATGTATATATATATTTATATATATATATATATATATATATATATATATATATATATATATATATATATATATATATATATATATACACGCTTATTGTATATACACACAACATATGCTTTTATAATGTGTAAGATGTCATTTGAATATAAAATCATTATTTTAATCAAGAGTTACCATTTACACTGTCTAAAATAATCAAGTAGCTCCACGTTTGGTTTATTATTAGCAGTGACGTATCAATAATTCATTAGCAATGTTATCAATTAATTGATTACTGTAATTGTATTAATTGTAATTAACAATAATAACATTGATTTATTATATATGATTATTTTATATTATATATGCCCAAGGACAATCGGGCAGATTTGTGATCGGACTTCTGTAGCCAAAAATAATTCTCAGTTTTTCAATGATTTAAATAAAACTATTAAAAATAAGGCTGCAAGCAGAGATTTCGAGGTTAAAGTCTATGCATACATATTTTCTTAATCATCTGACTATTTGATTAAATAGTCAGTTAAGTTTCATGATTTCACAAGGTAGTTAAGGTGTAATAATTAGCTATGTAGGGTAATTGTCACACTACATGTGTCATACTTTACTAACAACAAATTAACCCTCTATATATGACGTCATGGAACTGTCCTACTAACTAAATCATAATAAAAGTAAAATAATAAAACAAATCCTACAATAGCAATAAGGTGATTCATTTCCCCCCTAAAATGGTATATAGTATACTGTATTATGACTATATTATTACTGTAGTAAAAAAATGTTTTTAATTATTCTGATGCAACTGCTCTTACAGCTAATATCAAGAAAATTAACAATGCTTTGTCATTAGTCTTATGTATAATTTTTATCAGTTATAGTATTTTTTTTTTTAATATACATATTTGAATCCTGTACTTTAAAAATGTGGGACCATTGCAGCTTCTTTATGTACTATTATTTCTGCTATGAAATGTTAGTGTATACAGGTTATTGGGGGAACGCATCCCATCACTATATTTACATTTAGTCTGCGATTAACAGGGTCAGAATCATCACATCTGGCGTGTCACTATATCATATCACTATATTTACATTTAGTCTGCGATTAACAGGGTCAGAATCATCACATCTGGCGTATCACTGTATTTACAGTTAGTCTGCGATTTAATAGGATCAGAATCATCACATCTGGTGTGTCACTATATTTACATTTAGTCTGCGATTAACAGGGTCAGAATCATCACATCTGGCGTGTCACTATATCATATCACTATATTTACATTTAGTCTGCGATTAACAGGGTCAGAATCATCACATCTGGCGTATCACTGTATTTACAGTTAGTCTGCGATTTAATAGGATCAGAATCATCACATCTGGTGTGTCACTATATTTACATTTGGTCTGCGATTAACAGGGTCAGAATCATCACATCTGGCGTATCACTATATCTACATTTAGTCTGCGATTAACAGGGTCAGAATCATCACATGGGGGCGTCGACCCCAAAACGGGCGGCTTCTTTAAGGATCCTCCCTCCTTTTTTTTTTATTGAGCAGCGTATTACAATCTGTGTTGTTTGACTGCAGCAGAGGACGCGGAGAGACGTAGTGAATAAGTCAGAGGAGGAGGAGGAGGGTGAGGAAGAGGAGGACGAGGAAGACGATGATGAGGATGAGGAGGGGTTTAACTGCGTGCGACCAGTCAGCGCGCGCTCACTTATCTACCAATGGAATGCAACAGCTGCGGGAGCGCGTGCGTAAAAGGGGGCGGGGGATGAGGTGAGGGGAGGGGGGGGAGGACATGGTGGGCCCGCCGGAACCCCCCTGACAGACCCCCGACTCTCAACCCCCCACGTTTGCTCTGTCAGCCTCGCGAACGGCAGCTCCAGCAAACACACGCGTGAGAGACGCACAGCGCGAGGCGGAGAGGTGGAAAGCCGGAGCCGGAGAGCGGGAAGTCAGGGAAGTGGAGCAGGAGCCTCGGAGGAGGAGGAGGAGGAGGTGAGCCAAGGGTGAAGAGGAAAGGCGGCGAGACAAAAGACGAGGAGGCTGGGAAATGGCCACGGAGGAGAGCGCCGGAGGAGCCCGCAAAGCCACCAAGAGCAAACTGTTTGAGTTCCTGGTCCACGGGGTGGTACGTACCGACGTCTGTCCGTCCATGTGAAGGTTATTCCCGCAGCGCTCCTCATCATCGCGGCTCCTCCGCGGGGCCGGAGATGACGAGGGGTGGGGAGGAGAGCCGAGCCGAGCCGAGCGTGTGCGCGCGCGTGGAGCCTAGACAGATAGAGGTGCTCGCGGGGGCTTGTGGAGCTTCTCGCCGGAGCTCCGACACACACACACACACACACACACACACACACACACACCGCCGCACGTGCGCCGCTGAGAACTTCACCGTGGTCCGTGACCTTTACTGGAGCAAACGCCGTGTTCCTCTGATTGAGCCTCATGGCCGAGCGGAGCCGTGTAGGAGAGCGCTCGGGCGGCTGTCACGTCACTCACTGCACGTGCCGGTGCTCAAACCATAAAAATAATTGCGTTTCTGCATTCATCTAGTGCAGACCTACGGCCCGGGGGCCACATGCGGCCAGTTAAACGTTTTAATCCGACCAGACAAACTTGTAAAGATGAAATGAAAGTCAGTTTTTTTTCATGTAAATGCGTAATAGATGAGACCTTATTAATCCCACTAGGGGAGATTTTTGTGTACAGCAGCAGCAAAAAACAAGTTGTTTTAAACAGAAACGGGAAAGATGGCAATTTAAATGGCAGCAGTGAAGGCAAAAATGCAAACGGCAAAAGAGAACAAACGAACGAAGCGACCATAAATGGGTTGTGCAAAAATACAACGGTGCAAAAACAGTGGTGCAATTGTGATGAGGTAAAAATGTAATGTGCAATTCCAAAATGCAATAGTGCGATTTTGAGTGACAAAAATGTGTCACTGCATTACAGAGTTATGGAGTCTTATTGCCGTGGGGAGAAAAGATCTACGGTAACGCTCCTTCTTGCTCTGGGGGTAATGAAGGTTTATTTTCTTTATTTACATTTTCAAAAGCAGAACCACACAAAATGCACGTAAATTAACCGTGCTATAGTATATTTTTATACAGCCGATCTTTCGCTGAGATTCTATACATTTTGCGTTCGTGAGCCAAATCGGTACCACTGTTTTTCCTCCATATCCCAAAATGTGTATTTTTTTTTCTAGCCCCTTTGTCAAATGTTAGAACCCAATGTGGCCCACGAAAATATTTGCCCACCCCTGATCTAGTGGGACTCAAAGACGTCTCTGGGAATCGAACCCATGACCATTGCGATGACCAGCAAAATAATTTATGGCTTTAATCTTGACACTCAGTCAGGCGTTGTGTTTTATTCATGACTGGCGTTGCTTTGTCTAGCCTTCTACACCCAGTAAAAGAACAGTGGAGTGTGAAGTCATAACAGACGGAAGATCTCACCAGAACAAAGTGAAGAAGTGGTTGGTGATGGTGGGATGTGGTGGGATGGTGAAGTGTCAGTTAGGTATGATTGCACATGGTTCCACGTGGAGCTTTCAGGAACGCTGTGGCAGAGCTTTCCAGGTTGTTTGTGAAGGTGGCTGGAGCTGGGTTTGGTTGATGAATGAAGAAGAGGTTGTCTCCGCAGACTAATTAACCTTGACCAAGCACTGATTGTTCCCGGGCAAACCTTCCCTGCTCCTTATTTTGGCGTTCTCTCCTTTTATGTCCTTTCCAGTGCCGGTGTTGTTCTCCCTTCAGACATTTGCTGTTGTTCATTCTGCTGCTGTGTTCAGTAAATGAGATGTTCCTGGAGAAATCGTTCGAATCTACTGTAATGTCTGGTTGTTGCCCTGCAAACGGGTTTATACTGTAATTTACAGTAGATTCTAATATATGTAATTTAGTATAAAGCATCATTTTTGGGGGGGTAGATTGTTGCTTATTTTACACAATTTCAATTGGATTAAGTATATACAATATAGTTAAATTTAATAATGTATCATTTTATTCTGATACAAAAAGTACAGAAAACTAGATTGCAGAGACATTTTACCATGTTCAGACAGATACTTTTACATGTCCCGTCTGAACAAATAAGTTCAAGTTTACTTATGTAGCGCTTTTCTCAGTTCAAGAGCAACGCAAATACTTTATTCAAAGTAACTAAATTAAATACAAAAGCAACAATTGAAACAATCCTGAATCAGCTCTAGTCAAATTTAACGTGTGATGCAGTTGTTACTCTTCAAACAGTTACGTACAAATTGTGACAAAGGCACATTCTAATACTGTAAAATTTAGAATAAAATAGATTATTAGTATTGTTAAATAAAGATGAATTGGACCGTTTTCTATGTAGTCTTTAAGGATAAGAGTGTTTTTTTATATGTATGCAATATATTTATATATATATATATCTACTGATATATTGAATAAAGGTCCAACCATGGCCAACTTTTGCCCCCAGGACCTAGGTTGAGCAGACTTCTAGAACGATGTTCCTTCGTTTGGAGTTCAGCAGCTCTCTTCACGTCAAACACCCCGTGAAAGCAGTTCAGAATATTTTGTCCCGATGCAAATCTGAAATTGCATCAGCGGCGCTCGTTTCGAAACAGGTTTGTTTACTAGTGCTACAGAGAATCCACTTTTCCATGAAAAACGCTCATTTGCAGTTTGGCGTGTTTAATGAAGCGGGCTTCAAACTTTCCATCTTTGGTCTGCACTCCTGGACCTCGGGGCAGATTTATCCGTCCTTTCCTTGAGAGGTTTTTGTTGGACTTTTCTGCTTCTCCACTGTCGGGCATGAAACACAGCGTGTTGGTTAATGACAGACCTGCGTCTGCCGTGTGAATAAATAAAGACGACCTGCAGGTCAGTTCACTGCCGTGGAGAAATAGTCGGGTGGAAATCAGGACTTTTAACTTTTCATTTAGAAAAGTAATTTCTTATAACAAAGTGTTTCATGATTTAGGACTCCATAATATACAGAAAATGCATCAACATTGCGATAAGAAGCTATTCAAACTTTAACATGCGCAATTTATATTTTGGAGAGTAATCGGATTTTGTGGCACATTATTCACATTTTTTGGTACCATTTTGATTTTCAGATTAAAGGCACATTGCAGTTTGTCTGATGTGATGCGGAGATTAATGTTGTTTATCCCAAAATTTAGTAACCAAGCAGCAATGAAACTAAAAATACCATATAAATACTATAAAAATGTAGCATATACACACAGGATAAAAATACACAATTAATACAATAAGTTGCAAAATATAGATATAAAAAAGGCGTGTGTGTCTGAACAATTTCACGAATTTGGTCATTAAAACTTGCAAATAAAATGTACAGATTTTAATCATTTTCCTTGTACTTTAATTATTAATATTATGAATATATATTTTTGTCTTTTCAAATAAACAAACCTGAAGGAGAAACTCTGATACACATGCATTTGTGGATAGCAATATAAATTGTCCATATTGACAATATCTATATTAACTCTATTACTAACTGTACATATCGATTTCTCGCATAACACATACGTTTTCTAATATTTCGAGTTTTCCAATCACATTATTGTGATTTTTATCTGTTCCGCACAATCTTTTACAGAAAGATTGATGAACACATCCCGCGGCACTGAAGTGTATGTGATGCGGTGCAGAGATGCTCAGAAAGGCAGATCAGATGTCAGCGCAGTTGTCATATTAACAGCGAGCACAGAAACTCCAGAGGGACACGTCTGCCTGAGAACCTGTTTCGCACCAGGAACTTGTTTTCGCACCAGTCGTTCAGAGCAGATCGACAGCTCAAACACTGTCGCACGCTCAGATGTGCAAATGTGTGTGGTGCGCGGCAGGAAAAGAGCCGGAATCAAATGTTTCCTGCATCCAAATTTATATTCAAAGTAGTTTGTGAACAAAGCAAATGAAAGGGAGAGAGACGGTAAGTGAGTGATGGAGAGAGCGAGCGAGTGTGTGTGTGTCATTTAAACTATTTAAAGTGCTACATGACAGGAACGCTGGATGGCTTCTTTTTAATCTGTTACTTTTTATTCTGAAGGTCCAAATCTCCAAAAAAAAAAAACAATGATGTGCTTTTCTGTCTTGTGTGATATTTTTCAGTTTTTTTTTTCTTCTCGAATCTTTTTACATTTAACGCTTTTTGCTAAAATTGTGCTAGTGATGCAGCCCGTTTTCCGCTTTTGTTGAGACTGATTAGGATCAATTCATTATTTATGTAACATTCTTCACCGGTGTCTTTGGTTTTTTTCATTAATGCAAATTTGTACAACTTGATGAATTAAAATCTTGTATATTTATTATGAAGAAGATGATGAAAACCTTTATTTGTCCCACCGATGAGAATTTACATTTTGCAGTAGCCACAATGGTAAACGATAAATAAAGATAAAGAATGTGAATGGAAAAATATTGCACGTTGTTGATATACAAATTAGAATACGAATGAAAAAAAAAACTGCACATATTGTTGGTATGATAATTAGAATTATGTATGATCTATCTGCATAAAATGTCTGTCTGTCAGTTTATCTATGCATTATCTCTCATTCCGTGTGTGTGTGTGTTTTATTGATACAATTTCAATACAATTTTATATTTTATTCCTTTGAAATATGAATCCCAATTTTACTAAATGCAATACGTTTGTGAATGTAAAATTGATATGTTTATTTAGTTGCTGTGTTTAAAAAAATTATAATAATGCGGTACCTGCAAGCGATGGATCTCGGCCACTCACCGTCACTTCCTGTTCCTTCATCAAACCGCACACGTTTAAAAATCAGCAGTTAGTCGCCGTTTTCACACGTTTGTCACGCATTCCACGTCTCCAGGAGATGAAAGCAAATCGTTCCTTTATAACCGAATCTCCAGGATGTTTTTCACCCCGACACCTCCAGGTGTAAAGATTCTTTAGCATATTAAAAATAAAAGCGTTTCCTTCCGGGCGAGAGCTTGACTAATGTGGCTCTCCACTGCTGCTCGGATTTGTGTTGTTTTCCTTACATTTTTAATAATGCTGAGATTGGGATTCTAGGAATTAATTTTATTAAAGTTGCAGTTGCTCGGGGCGAGACTTATAAAGACTGTGCCATGATGAAATATTCATACCCTTTTCCACATTGTTTTCTCCCAAATGCTTGGATTCGATTTGGTTTTCCGGTCCTCGTTGTTTTGTGTCTGCATCTGTCTGGAGATTTTTTCCATATTGTGTCTTGCATTGTACTAACGTTTTACATTTTGCATTCCCTGTCAATTGAACTTCACTACGAAAGTTATTTCATGATGAGCTCAAATGAATTCCAGAAAATTTCAAATATTATCGCCCCCTTGTGCCAGGATGCGGTTTTGCATGACACTCGGCTATTTTGATACGAGTTCACCTCAAAAAAAAAAAAAAAACGATTCACCTCAGACTATAGTTTCACTACTACACTTATGATTGAATACATTTTTATATAATTAATAAAAAAAAAAACATTTGAACAACTTTGAGTTTTGAACTTTGAACCTCTTGAAATTGGTCTTCTTAATTTTGTGTGTTTCATGCTGTCTTCCCTTTTACAAACAGAGAGGCCTCTCCTATAGTGATAACGATTCGTTCAAAATGAACTAACGTTTTATATGACTTGAAACGAACGCGTCTCCTCGGTGAACAATTCGTTAGTCACGTGCCGAGCCGCTAGCAGGGCGAAAGACCCACATTCATTTAAAAAAGAAAATGAACGAATGGCTCAAACGAATCGTTCACTTTACTGATCGACAGTTGATAATCTGAGTCAGTTAAAAGAATCAAACTCTACGTCTTTCGGCTCTTTGCGGTTTTTATTTTTTGTTTTCTTCTGCTGATGGTTCACACCCCGCCCCTCTCTTTTTTTGAGAACCACTGCACTAGACACACACAAGTAATCTTGCATTTTCTTGAAATGCGTTTTTGGGGTTGCGAGTGTTGGCATTGCTGTGGTTACTGGTGTGGTTTACTGGCGTTTGCACAGTTGTCGTGTGCTGGTTTACGGGCGGGAACAGCTGCGGCGTTTCTAATCTCTGGAACAGGCTTCTCTATATTCTGCTCACGTGCAGCTGTTCATTCACAAAAAACATTCCTCTGCGCTGCACACGTTGCATTTTATATTTACCGGCCGAGAGCTGTAAACGTCTGCAAAGGGTGTTTAGATCAAATCAAAATATTAATCTGAACGAGCGTTCTATTAGGAATTTTGTGTAATAGCTCAAATTTGTGTGATATGTTATACTTAGGGCTGTCAAAGTTAACGCGTTAACTCATGCGATTAATTAATTTTGTTAATCGCGTCTAATTTTATTAACGCCATTAATCACAATTCCGGTTTTTCCAGCACTTCCGTTTTTCTGGTTTTTGAGTTTCACTTCAAAACTATTCAGTATTATGTGTACAGTTTATTGCAAAGCTGAAATCACGGCGCACTTATAGAAGGAATAGAGTGCAATTCAATTATTCGCAGTCTCTCAGACGACTTATGCCGGACTTTTGTTTCTTTAGTTAAAAATGTGTGATCAGCCTTTTAAGCTAGACTAATTATCAGCGCCATCATTTTGCCACACAAATATACAAATACATATCCAATGTCAATTTTCCTCAAAAAAATTACTTATTTCTTTTTTAATTATTATGGCCGGCTTGCCCATTGTTTTCTTTAATCTAAACGGTAAATTACAGTATAAAAAAAAAGTGTTTATTTTGTGTTGAGTTTACATTAATTGACATTTTACACTTCAATATTCAATATTACAAGATTCTATACCTGGTCATGTTATTAATAATTGTTAATACTAAAGAATTATTAAGAAAAAAATATTATTATTGTTTGTGATTAATTACGATTAATTGAGATTAATTTGGTTGGGGAAGTGTGATTAACTAGTTAGAAAAAATTTAATCGTTTCACAGCACTAGTTATACTGTGTATAATATTTGTTATGTTATATAAAATAATTTATAAAAATATGTTGTGTTACACTGTGAATAAAACATGACTGTTATATGCCACTGTATTAGTTTTAATTTAACATTATACCGGTTGCTGAGCACGACGTTAACATGTTTTCTTGTTGCCCTTTTAGCGGCCTGGAATGCCCTCGGGGGCACGTATGCCTCATCAAGGGGCACCTATGGGACCGCCCGGACCACCTTATGGAGGAGGAAGCCCTGCAGTTCGCCCCGGACTTCCTAATCAAGCCATGGAAGCCAATCGCAAACGTCCCGCTCCTCAGCAGCAAATGCAGCAGCAGCAGGTCGTGCAGAATCGAAACAGGAAGTGAGTTGAACGTAACCCTCTTCAGCAGCGTTATTTTTTCACCCGTAAACTTTCAAGCTGACGTTCCTCGGCTTGATTAGTGTAATTGTTATTACTCTTATGCGTTATGATCATACTCTCATGAGCAATGGGAAAGAGGAATATTCAGATTACGGATCTTTTGTTTCGTTTTTGACAACCTGCTTCACCGTGAAAGAAATTTCTCACTATTAAGTGTTTTCTAAAGGCTGTACGTACTTAAATGGGTTTAACCACACCCACATTTCTCACCAGCAATGGTTTAGCCACACCCACATTTATTACAACCAATAAGCTTCTCAATGTTATGTGTGCTGCACACTCAAATCTTTTTCAATAAAAATTTGTTACAAAGTAGCAATCTCGTTGTAAAACACATTTACGATGTTTCAGATTAAAAACTTTGGGGTTGGGGGTGATTTTAAGTGCCATTAAGGAATTTTGTGCCTTCAGGCTTCAGTAAAAAATATTTTAAATTTAGTTTTATAGATAGAAATACATTTGCATGTGTTGTAAATGTATGTTTATGTTCCCAGTGTAACATAAAAAAAATTCTTTAAAAAGCGTATAATAGTTTCGTGATTATTTAAAAAAAAAAAGTCATCATTGCTCAATAAAATACTCTCACAAAAAATCACAAGATATAGGAATCATTAAATGTTAAAAAATTGCACATTTTATTACCAAAATAAATAATGAAAGACCCTGCATTTGCTGTTTGCCGCTATATTTCCTCTATTTTTTTCTCTATATTTCCTTCCTATGTTTTTGACCATTTCTTTTACTCAACGACATTGAATTTACACTACACATGGGACTGATCACACACAGTTCTGGACTTTTTTCGCCCTCCTGAACTGGTTCTCACGTCAAACACACACTCTCTCTCCGACCTTGTCTGACACGTTTCAGATTATTACACAGTTAAATAATCCAGACCCGGGAAATAGTTCTGCGGTACAATTCAGCCCTTTCCCAAAGGGTCATTCAGCACGCCTAACCTAAACACACGCTAATGAAGGACCCTTTAAATGCCCATCGACTCGCAGGAAGCCTGTGGGATTACCAGGACCCAACGAGATGATGCCAGTGAGGCAGATGGACATGAGAGAAGCCCAGTCAGATCCCACACTCGGATCAAAGTAGGAGTTTGTTCGGATGCATGAGCGTGTGACCCTCTTTCCCAGCACACCAGCGCTGCGACAGATCCCACCCTTGACCTCTGAAATGACCCCGGCCGAATGCTAAACCCGTGTGTGAAGTGAAGAGCAGCGTGTGCCGGAGAAACCTCGAGCGGCCTTCAGCATGGATCTGCCTGCATGTGGTCGCATGGCATGTGTGGAAATAATCTGCTGTGAATGTTATAGACAGATTAACGGGGATTATTCTATAACATGAACAACTAGTTTGGTGTGTGTGTGTGTGTGTGTGTGTGTGTGTGTGTGTGTGCGCGCACTTTCTCTTTGTTTTCACTTGTGTGGTTTGTTCGGTTTGCACACAGGCACAAAACAAAAATATGCAAATTAACAGGGATTATTTAATGACATAAACAACAATTTATTTTTTTTGTATTTACATTGCAGTTTGTCCACACAAACACACACACACACACACACACACACACACACACCACACACACACACACACACACACACACACACACACACACACACACACACACACATCTCATTCAGCTTATCTCGTTTTGGTAATTTCATGTACTATAGCCATCACTTCTATGTATGTCTATATTTTACTAAAGCTAAAGCTTCTGAAAACACGTTTTTATTTGTTTATACGTAGTTATAAATGAACCATATTTCTTTCTGTCATGTCTCACAACTGCTGAAAAATGTTTGCAAACACAAGTGTGTTTTCACACGCGCGTCTTGGTTGGAAGTCTGAGCAGAAACACCAGTTACGTCTCCTGGTTGCCAGCACCATCTGGACACACACACACACACACACACACCGGCTTCCCTGCATCCTCAACCATCCCCAGAATTTTAACAGATGTCCTGATGCTCGACTGTCAGTCTCCATAGTAACATCATCCTTTTCTCTTTTTCCTCTCGTTTCCACTGTTTTTTTTCGGCAGTGCTAAGAGGAGAAAGATGGCTGACAAGATCCTTCCTCAACGGGTGAGTACGGATATGTGTGTCCTTTTGCTCACACACTAATATATTGCTGTATGTTTTTGAGATTTACCGTCTTGAATGTGTTTTTCTCCGATCAGATTCGTGAACTCGTCCCGGAGTCGCAGGCGTACATGGATCTGTTGGCCTTCGAGCGCAAATTAGACCAGACCATCATGCGCAAACGTGTGGATATCCAGGAGGCTCTGAAGAGACCCATGAAGGTTCTAGTCTTTGATGCGATATCGTAAATAAAGGTTGACACTAGAGCTGCACGATTAATCGTTAAAAGATCGCGATCTCAATTCGACCACTTCACAATCTGAGTTCAGCATTTATACGATTCTGCCAAACTCTCTCCGATCTACGACCAGCGGTTTCTGTCAGCAAAACTCAGGCGTACGCAATCATTTAAATATAATAAAGCAAAGTAAGTCTGCTATCAACTCCGACATTTTACTACCTGAAATATTATTTTATTCTGAAGTGTGTGTGAGTGTGTGTGTGTGTGTGTGTGTGTTTACTGCTGTTTCAAACCAGAAGACGACACTCGGCAAACCATATACAGCAAACTTCTACAGTTGAGGACACAATTATTAGCCCCGCCTACAAAATAATCATTGTGTGATAAGTATTTCAAAAGTTCTTTTAAGCGGAGCTAATCATTTCGTCCTCAACTGTACATAATACTGTACCTTGGAATGGTTATTTTTAAGTTTAATGGTGATTTTTTTTTCTTTTCTTTACATTACATTTACATTTTAATATTCCATTTATTTATATTTAAAGTATTGTAAGTAATATGTGTTCTTATATTGCTGTTTGACAATGAATATTTTAAAATAATAATAATGTGATTTAAATGATCGATACCATCATGAGTTGATTTGATCAAAAGTGTGAGACGAGATCAAACATCACAGCTTTTGATTCTAAACCGGTCGTCGTCTTGTATTTTGCAGCAAAAGCGGAAACTGCGCTTGTACATCTCCAACACGTTCAACCCCGCCAAGCCTGATGCCGAGGACTCGGAAGGAAGCATTGCATCCTGGGAGCTGCGCGTGGAAGGCAAATTACTGGAGGACGTGAGTCTGTCATCGCAGGCTTCAATCCAAAGAGAAAATGTAGTTTTACGTTAGCAACCAATTCAGTTTCTGAAGGGTCGGTGTGTGTGTGTGTGTGTGTGTTTTGTGTGTGTGTGTGTATTACAGTCTGCAGTTTTGCACTTTTATTTCACGTAGACACTGATTTATCAAAAACAATACTCTTGGATTCACTTTTCAGTTGTCTTTTTTTGTGTGCATTTCACAGTGTCTTGATAAAACATATAATCTAGCTGATTTTGAGTTATTAACTACAGTTAATAATTATATTTTAATAATCTGTTTACCCGTATATCTTCTATTAGTGACCCCTCTTTTAGTAAGTAAGTAAGTAAATTTTATTTATATAGCACTTTTCTCAGACAGAATCACAAAGTGCTTTACAAGGTATAAGAGACAAAAGACAGTAAAATCATAAAATCAACAAGATAAAACCCAGACAGTATAAAACTAAAGAAGAAATAAAAGATCAGAAATAAAACAGTCAGAGCCTAAAAACGCTGTCAACTAAAAGCCTGCTTAAATAGATGTGTTTTCAGCTGTTTTTTAAAACCATCAACCGAATGCATTGTCCGTAATGAGAGAGGCAAGGCGTTCCACAGTCTGGGAGCTACGGCCTGAAAAGACACGTCTCCCCGGGTCTTCAGCCGAGTTTTGGGGATTTTCAGGAGGGACTGACCGCAGGAACGGAGAGCACGGTTAGAGGAGTAGGGGGTTAAAAGATCAGTAATATATTGAGGAGACTGACCGTGTAGTGCTCTAAAAGTTATCACTAAGATCTTAAAATCAATCCTATACTGGACTGGAAGCCAGTGGAGATAAAATAGGACTGGAGTGATATGGGCAGTTCTGGGAGTGCCTGTTAAAAGCCTTGCAGCAGCATTCTGGACAGTCTGGAGACGGTGTAAGGTTGACTTGTTACAACAGGTAAAAACAGAGTTACAATAGTCGATGCGAGACGAAATAAAAGCATGAATAACCATTTCGAGATCTTTTAGATGCCCGTCTCCAATAAACTCATGGCGTGAACAGGCAGCAGATTTTTATTCTTCAGAATAATATATTATATTATATATATTTTATCATAATATTATGGTCTATCTGATATTACATTATATTATGATTTATTTATATATAATAATATGTTATATAATATTAAATAAAATAAAAAGGGTTCAGGATTTTTTGGACAAGAGCCTGTCTCCATCAGACGCAGGTCTCTATTAAACGCCTGTCTGTCTGAATAATTGTTTGAATAATTGCCCTGGCCACTATTGGAAGATTGGATGGAAGATGGATTGTTGAAGAAGAGAAGATCAACAATGTCGTGATTTGCTTCTTTCACAGCCCGGGAAGATGAAGAGGAAGTTCTCATCCTTCTTCAAGAGTCTTGTCATCGAGTTAGACAAGGATCTCTACGGACCTGACAACCACTTGGTGGAGGTTGGTGTGACTTTCCTCTTCCACACTGAAGGAAGCGTGATGAGAAATGACAGTGGAGCTTGAGTTTTATCTGGAGTCGGTCCATATCACGCTTGTGTTGTGCAGTGGCATCGCACCCCGACCACACAGGAGACGGATGGTTTCCAGGTGAAGAGACCTGGAGATGTGAACGTGCGCTGTACTCTGCTCCTAATGCTGGACTACCAGGTATCTACTGTCGGCCGTCGCTACAATGTAAAAAATCCAGTCGAATCCATTTAAGGAATTCAAAGAATGTTCAATGCTATGGCTGGGAGATTTGGCCTAAAATAAAAAAATTAAAATGACGATTATTTAACAATAATTTTACCGTATTTACACGATTACAAGCACCCTTTTTTGGAATTTTTGACGCTCAAAAATATAAATATATATGTTTTTTGGAATTTTTATATAGAGCCTAAAAAGTTAGGGAGGTGCTTATATTCTATAAATACAGTTTTTATTTATTTTCTTTGTTTTGCCCTCATAGTTCACGGACAAGTTTTGTACAGTAAACATGAGTTCATCATAAAATAATTTTAAAATAATTAATGGACACACACACACACACATAGGTCTTCTAAATGATTATTTTATGAACATCAACAACTGAAATTAAGGCACAGTCTCTATATTGAACAATCACTTTGTTCCTA
The DNA here is from genome assembly GCA_028031935.1 of Paedocypris micromegethes. Lineage (NCBI taxonomy): Eukaryota > Metazoa > Chordata > Actinopteri > Cypriniformes > Paedocypris > Paedocypris micromegethes. The sequence continues at coordinate 8,753,301 of CM051504.1, forward strand.
AAAGAAAATTAAAGTAATAATAAATCACTTTAGCGCATTGTAAATTATAAATAATAATGCATTATTTTGTTTTTATTTATTTTGATACAATTTTATTTTTTTGTTTAAAAAAAAAAAATAACTCTAGTTTATCTTGTGCAGTTCTAGCATCTTTTGTAGACATTTTTTGAAATGCACAATGTATCAATTTAAACAACAGTTTGCTGTAATAAGAGGAGAACTCTGTTACACACTGTGGCATCAGGTGATCTTGTCATGTCACTATATTAACATAAAAACTCAAAGTTTTATCACTTTACTCAAAGTTCTTGCCGAGAAAAGCAAGTATGTTAATCCTTTGAGGTTTCAGGCCACCCGAAATGAACACCCACACTGATGAGGATCTACAAAGTTGTCGTGTTAGCTTTGACCTAACGTGTCGTGAGCGATGTGTTTAACGCAGGCATGTCCAAAGTCCGGCCCGGGGGCCAAATGCGGCCCTTAATCAAATTTTGACCGGCCCGTGACTTGATTCATAAAATGAATGGAATACGGCCCGTGGCCAGTATTCAGTACCTCCAGGATTCGCAATCGCGCCAATTCACGCGAATTCAGCGAAACCCCGCAATTTATTTGCGACCTTGCAATTTCATCCAATCACCACAAATTTACCGCAAATTTAGTTCAGCGCGTGCACACACCACGTGATCTCAAACGAATACGGTTTGTTTCACCGCGCCCACCCGAGCTTGTAAAAAATTAAATCAAAATCATATATTTTTTTTTCAATGTTCCATTATGAAGGTTTTTATTGCTTTATTTATGAACACATTTTAAAAAGCCGTTAAAATGCTAAATCACTTTATTTCCATTTTAGAATTATATCCGTTTTACTTTTTATTTTTCTCATTTTTAAATAGAAACAAACACTATTTAATGTTAAATACTAAATTATAAACAAAAATGTGTATATCCTATAATGTGTATTTTTTTTTCCCCGAGCCCGGTCCGGCCCCTTTGTCAAATGTTAGAACCCAATGTGGCCCGCGAATCAAAAAGTTTGGGCACCCCTGGTTTAATGAGTCATTGAGCGTCGATTCGCAATGTGGTTTTTTTTTTTTTTGGTGTAAGATGCTCTTTTTGGAAAAAATGTCGGTTTTCGCTGAATTGCCCAGCTCTACTAAACGCTAAAGGCCAGTGTGACGCGTGTGTGCAGCCGCCGCAGTTTAAGCTGGACCCTCGGCTGGCCCGTCTGCTGGGCATTCACACGCAGACCCGCTCCAGCATCATCCAGGCGCTGTGGCAGTTCGTCAAGACCAACAAGCTGCAGGACTCCCACGACAAGGAGTACATCAACTGCGACAAGTATTTCCAGCAGGTTAGCCTCCGTTTCACTGCACACGCGTCGCTTCTCATTCGCTCCAGCTCAGAAACTCTCTCCTGACGCTCTTCTAGATCTTCGACTGTCCACGTCTGAAGTTCTCCGAGATCCCTCAGCGCCTCACCAACCTCCTGCTGCCCTCCGACCCCATCGTCATCAACCACATCATCAGGTTAGGAAGCAGATCCACCAGATCCACCAGATTGGAGAGTCTGTTTCAGATCATAACCAGTTCAGTTACTGAACAGTCAGTTCACACATTAACTTTGAGACTGTTGTCAAAAAAGCTCTCCAGCGCTTTATTTATGAAGAGAAAAAATATCCCCTTAATTAATTTTATATTACTCTACTTTTTTATATTTTACTATAAATATACTGTATATATATATTTTTTTTTTGTTCAGAAAAAAAAAACTCTTAGTTTAACATTTTTTTTAACTCGGTGCATAGGACATAGTTGTAATAAAATGTGTATACTTCAGTATACTGTACAAGATTTGGCTTGGTTAAAAAAAATATATATATAAATATGAATATCCCCATTAAATGTATTTGTTTGATAATTTAAGAACCATACTTGTAATGCCCTTAATCAGCCATGAATTGCATAAAGTGAATATTATATAACATTTTATAAAGTGAACGTTGTTTATATGTTTAAACATTTTTTATATAATATATATATATGAAATATATTTATTATTTATGATTACAAGTGTGTATATATGTATGCATTTATATAAATATTATATTATTTTCATATATATAAATAATTTTTATTTATTGTTACCTAATGAACACGTTACAATAACATGATAATGTACCATGATTGTAAACAGGATATTTTTTGTCGTTTATTTACTCATTTGTTTGTACAGCGTCGACCCCAACGATCAGAAAAAGACGGCGTGTTACGACATCGACGTAGAAGTGGAGGATCCGCTGAAAGGCCAGATGAGCAGCTTCCTGCTCTCCACGGCCAATCAGCAGGAGATCGCTTCACTGGACAACAAGGTGCGTGTGCGTGTGTGTGTGTGTGAACGCAGAGCATGATTTATAAGTACGGTTTGGACCAGACGCGGCCACTTTTCCTCGTTTTATTCTGTTCTTGCGTCGTATTCAAAGTGAACGACTCTGAATCGATCTGGTGAATTGCCAAGTTTGCGTCCAATTCCTTCGTCCACAAATAATTCACAGTATTTACAGGATCTCATACTGACGAGGTGTGTTTTCTACACAAAACATCTACTCGTGTTTTTTTTTTACCTGTATATATTCAAGTTTGACACATTTTGAAACACGTCTGGCTTGCTGGCTCGTTAGATAACAGGAAGTGGATTACATCAGTTCCTCTGTTTATTCTGATGGGGTCGTTGCCTGTGCTGGAATAATAGTCGACTCTAGATTTCCTATTGTGATCCAGAACTTTATTACATGGGCTACAAAACAATTCACCCACCAGACCACAATATTCCCGGGTTTTGCTTTACTGGTTCTGACCGCTGTGTTCGATGGCAGGTGAGATGTGTTTGTAAAATCGTTTTTCAACGGTTGCGTTTCGTCTTTTTCCTGAAATCACACACAATAACTATTTTCAAACTAGAAATGTTGGACTAAAATTGGACGAGTGATAAATGCTTGAATCTGGGTTGACAATAGTGACCTCTTGATCTCTTTTCATGTAAAAACATTCCAATCTTCCCATCAACTTCCAGATCCACGAGACCATTGAATCCATCAACCAGCTGAAGATCCAGAGGGACTTCATGCTCAGCTTCTCCAGGGATCCCAAAGGCTACATCCAGGACTGGCTGAAATCTCAAAGTCGAGACCTCAAAGTACGGCTCATTACTTTACACTGTGTTTATACTGTGGTAAAAAGTGGCTTAAACTTTACTCGGGCAACATCAACCTGCTGGGTTCAATTCCCAGTGAATTTGTAACATTTTCAAAGTAGCACCAAACAACAAAACAGCAAGTCTGCGAATGTTCTCAGAATGTTGGACGAATGTAGAGTAAAATATTTTGATAGTTTACATATACTTGTACTAGACAATTCTAGAAATATGTACGATTAAAATAAAAATGACCTCTGTATAGTATGGAACCGAACTTCGATTCTCACCGGGTCAATAACAGGAAGTCAGTGAAACATACAAGTAACCAAAAATATATGCAGTAAATAAATCAGTTTATTTTTAGCAAAGGTTTTTGTGCAACACTGCTTTGTTTCTGTCCGTGAGGGTTTTTGTTCCTTTCCTTGGTGCACAATGGCCTGCTCACGGCTCTATAAGTCAAGTTAACTTCCTTTATAATGCACTTTTAAAAACAGCAAGCCTGCCTAAAATGCGTGAAAGTTCAGATACAAGAATACAACCTGCTAATAAAGTACAAATCACTGTAAAATCAACAAAAATATTATTTAATACAATTACAAATGTTAAAAAAGAAGGACTGAAATACTAAAAGCCGATTCACATGCTTCACAAAACATGGCTAAACATTCCTCTTCAAAGTTAAATAAGATGTGTTTTATGGGTTTTTCATTCTCCCTAATAAACATATTATTCTGCTCTGGGGTCGCACATTACGTCAGTTTGACACACTCTTCCCAAAAGCCAGTAAACACACCGATGTTTGTTTAGTGGCCAATGACGTCAGTGTGAGGAATTATTATTATCAAAGTGATTTTATTCCATCCAGGTTAATGTCAAACTATTGGCTCTCAAACACACAGCTCTGTTTGTCCTGAATTTATCGCAGCTCATGACGGATGTCGTCGGCAACCCAGAAGAGGAGAGAAGAGCGGACTTTTACCAGCAGTCTTGGTCTCAGGAGGCCGTCAGCCGCTATTTCTACTGCAAGGTGAGATGTTCTACCTTCACGTCGCTGCTCTATAAAGACACCAGTCCACACGTCTCAAACAAGCCTGATGTGGGGTTCAGAAAATCGGGAGTTTTTCCACATCAATTACTTGTTCGTTATTTATTTCAACTGAAAAATGTGTTATTATCCGGTGAAATGTCCATTGAATGATAATGTAAAAAATGTAAAACAACAATTTAATCAGATTATTCCAAACAAAGACAAAACTAAAGGGAAAAATACTGTTTGCACATGAAGTACATTTTCTCAAAAAGACAGCTGTAAAATAGATTATAAGTGATATATTATGACACTATACACAAAGAAATGCCATTTAATGTTATTAATCCATAGAAAATATATACCATGTTATATTTCAGAATTTAACATAATATATTCTAATAATACATTTAATATTTTTTATATATATAATACTTTTATTAGTATTATAAATGAATTAGTCCATTGTTATTTTTTTTTACGTTATAATAGGAACACAACAATAATGCTCAGCATTGAATTTAAATTGTAACGTTTTTTAATAAAATGTTTTTTTTAATGTTAAAACTGTTTATATTACATTTTAGAACAAAATGTGTGTTTGTTATTGTTTAAAAAATGTGTAACACATATTCTAACCATAATGACAATTTCAGCAGACAATACACATAAAACACACAAGAAAATACATTCATATGCCAGATACTTATCTATATAATAATGTGTTTAAATACAAAGTAACATTGTTCAATCATTGTTATTTTTTGTTACGTAAGATGCAAAAAAAAATATTTTTTTGTACTTTTAAAGATTCAGCAGAGGAGACAGGAACTGGAACAGGCCTTAACCTTGAGAAACACCTAGAACAGCTGCTGTGACATCACTTCCTCTCACGGCGAACCTTCCGTTATATCCTGGCTGCGCGACACTGTGACCTACACTAGTAGCAAACATCAGCCACTCCCATTTGCGCATTTCAGCCAATCACCGTCTTCCATTTTTCGGATGAAATCATCCCACAATGCACCACCAGCATCTTGAACCTGAAGACTGAACACCAGCCCAGTTCCATTCGCCACTTCAATATTTTCTTTCGGCTTCCTGCCATTTATCCAATTTTTTAAATATTCGACGATGGCTTCTTTGGTTGGAAGTTTGGCCACCTGGAGCGTGTTCCTTAAGTTCCTTACACGAAGAGACTGAAGTCAAGATGTGTCAACTCGGAAAAATTGTACATAGACGCGTTGTTTTTAATCGTAGGATTTACACGACATTCCACCAATCGACTAGCAAGCCAGAGCCACGCCCCCAAGTGTTCGAAACTCAACGTCAACGCAACCAACGAAAACACTACGATGCGTAAAACACCACGAGGACAGTTTGCGCCCCCTACTGTCGGCTACTCACAATGTCACCTCGCGAAATAATTGCAAACAAAGTTTGGACGAAAAAACCGAGGAAAATTTGAAAGAGTGGATAAAAATGAAACAACCATCAAAGCAGCTCACAATGTCACAAATGGGTCACAATGTTATCAGTGTCACAGAGTTATCACGAAATCACATGAAAATATTAAAATAATAAGGATAAATGTCATCTAAAGGATGGAAACGAAATGATAAACCCAGGTTAAGATGATGACAGTGACTCGATGATTTCGCACGATGATTCAACATGGCCGCCCCAAAACCAGTGGACGACTTCCTGCGTTTAAAAGCTGCCGTGGATCCACTCGAGTTTTTCTAGAAAACAGTTTTCACAACGCCGTCTTGTTTCGATTCATGCCTGACGATATGCAACACAGACTCGTCTTTCACTCGCGAGGAATCGAGAAACATTTGCTTTTTCGTTTCAACCAGGTGAGATTTGCTTTTTTTGGGTGAAGCCACATCTTTAGTGCTTTTATATTTGATGTTTTACCAAAGGATTAAAAGATGGTGGAGGTGACGTGTTTGGAAAACGAAGGACTATTTTCTTTTATTTATTCCGAGGGTGAAGGACACAAACACTTCACTATCGTTCCGTGACTTTGCACTAAACGTGAGCAGCCATTTCTAATGTTCACTGGAAGTTTCCACATTGTTGTTCTCCACTGGGTTTGGATTTATTTATTTTAGGGTTTTTTTCCCCGTTTGTTTTCTAATTGTTTCTAGTGTGTGTGTGCGCATTATAATAATGTGTATAATATAAATTTACAGTACTGTAAATATATATTATACACACACATATAACGATTATTGAAGTGATGTTAATAAGAGCGTTGCAGAAAATACATGTGGATTTATTTTTTTACATTTTTAAATTCATCAATCTGTCTTTTTTTACGTTCTTACTATAAGAACCGGGGGCAAAAAACGTGCTGACGTGAAAACGTGGCTTTTTTTTCCTGTTGTTTTTTTGAAAGGTAATGTAACTTAAAACCTGTAACTCAAACCCGCAGTCTGCACCGCTCGACCTTATTATAGTTATTACAGTATATTAGAACATGAAATACACTGCAAGTATTTGTTTGTTTATGATGTGGTTCTAATAATAGAACCGGAAATGTGTTTTTTTTTTGTTTTTGTTTTTTTTTTTTTTTTCAAATTTTTGGTTTTGAGATGTGTGCATGCTGCATGAACACGGTCTGATCGTTCTGAACCGAACTTAATTTTTTTTTTTGCTTTTTACGAAGACTTTGAAAGACACAGCAGTGTTTAAAAACAAAGCGATCCGTTCCGAGCGATCAGACGCGTTTTATACACTAAAAACTGACAGAGTTATTCACCAGAAGAATGAGTTTGATGTTGTGGTGATTTCACTGGCTTGCAGTGCTGTTATTAACCAAACTCGCATTTACACCGTGATTTGAATCTCAGAATCATCAGTTCTGCTCGAGGAAAACCGTTTTTCCCGAGACTTATTAAGATTCAGGAAACGTTTGACTCGGGTTGAGACCACGGATCATGTGAATATTGTTGTTTTTCTCACCGTGTTTAAATCGAATCTCAGACCCGTGTTAATCCGCCAAGATGTAAATAAGCGTTTGCCAAAGTTCACGTGCGGACGTCCTTCAGAAAGTGTTTTGTTGAAATGTGCACTTACTTGTGCGAGATGGAGGGAATCACTCGCTCCGTTGTAGTAACACCATTTAGTTGCGGTTAATAAACGATTCACCTTTCACTTTGGAGATTGATGCTCTTGCGTTTTGCTTTTCTCGGTAGTGACGCGTGATGTGTGAACGGGACTGTCTTTTTCTTCAGGAAATCCAGGAGGAAGATGCTGAAAGAACCTTTCTCACGGGTCGGAGTCCAGGAAATTATTCCTTGGTTGGTATGGAAACATATTCCGGACAAAATTCAAAAGTTGTCGAGTTGCTTTGGCAATTTTGCTGCGTTCGCCTTTGATGAGCAGAAACGGACAAAACTCCAATTTAAATTCGCAGGATCAATTTGCTAAGCCAGTCGGCGTCAGTGGGAGGGGCTACTGCATGACGGGCAATGATGTCACTCGGCTGTTCTGCTCGAGTCAAAAATAATTCTTACCCAACTAGTAAAAATTAAGTCTCCTCAGTTTCACCGATTACATCTATTGTCATTTATTGGCCACGCCTCCTACAAGTGACATCACTACCCATTCAGATCCTTCCTGCTGAGTAGTAGCCCCACCCCCTAATACTGATTGGCCGGTTCTGTGGCCCATCAAAACTACTTCTCAAATTGACCTTGATGTTTGATCTCCCGAATCCCTTTGCATATTTTTGTTGTGGTGCCGTTCGAGTTTCGTACGTTTCTGCGTGTTGAAAATTAGCGCTGGCGTTCAAATTTTGCTACACGTGGTAAAATTCAAATTTTGTCCAGAACATGGTTCCATTCAATAGCCTTTTTTGTTAACCCTTGAATGTAAATGAATTGAGCATCGAAAGATCACATTTGACTCAAACTGGTCACACAAAATTGTACGTTTATTCCCAGAGCCATTAGCCCCTCAATCCATCATAGTTGATATTTGAGAAGTTTAACGCCGAGCTTTCCCTAACTCTGTCCCGATCGATGGCGTCAAGTAAGGCAAACGTCTACAACAACGTGCAAGTCTTGTGGGTGTGTATCTCCTCAGGTGCTGTTGGCCTGCTCCTGCTCAAATTCAAAAGTTGTCGAATTGCATTGCCAATTGTGCTGCACTTGTTTTGATAAAGCAGTAACGGACAAAACTCCAATTCAATTTAAATTTGCAGAAACAATTTGCTAGTTTAGTCAGCAAGAACCTGCCAATCAGTGTGAGTGGGAGGGGCTACTGCATGATGGGCAGTGCTCGAGTCTGACAGAGAAACACAAAAATAATTCTCGCCCAATGTTAGTCCAAGTTAAAAGTTTCTCAGTTTCACGATTACATCTATTGTCATTTATCGGCTACGCCTCCTACAAGCGACATCACTACCCATTCAGACCCATTCTGCTGAGTAGTAGCCCCACCCCCTAACATCGATTGGCCAGTTCTGTGGCCCATCAAAACTACTTCTCAAATTGACCTTGACATTTCATCTCCTGAGTCCCTTTTTTTTTTTTTTACATCGAGTGAGCAACGAAAGATCACATTTGACTCAAACTGGTCACACAAAATTGTACGTTTATTCCCAGAGCCATTAGCGCGACGCTCAATCCACCATATTCGAGAAGTTTAACGCAGAGCTTTCCCGCTCTTTTCGTAACTCTGTCCCCGTCGATGGCGTCAAGTAATGCAAACGTCTACGACAACGTGCAGGTCTTGTGGGATCTGGAGAGGTTGATGTGGGTGTGTATCTCCTCAGGTGCTGTTGGCCTGCTCCTGCTCAAACAAGGCCATGGCGAGGTGCGCTTAGTTTCAGCTATCGTTTTTAATTAGCCACGCCTCCTACAAGTGACATCACTACCCATCCTGCTAAGAGTAGTCCCACCCCCTAACACTGATTGGCCGTTCCTGTGGCCCATCAAAACTACTTCTCAAATTGACCTTGACATTTGATCTCCCAAAATGGTTCCAAATTTTTGAAAATTTTGAAAATTAGCGCTTCCGTTCAAATTTTGCGACACGTGGTAATTCTCGGAAACTGTTTAAAAGACTTGGAAATTCAAATTTTGTCCAGAACATTGTTCCATTTAAGCCTTTTTTATTTACCTTCGAATGTGAATAAAGTGCGCAACGAAAGATCACATTTGACTCCAACTGGTCACACAAAAGCGTCTGTTTATTCCCAGAGCCATTAGCCCCTCAATCCATCACATTTGAGAAGTTTAACGCTGAGCTTTCCCTAACTCTGTCCCCATCGACGGCGTCAAGTAATGCAAACGTCTACAACAACGTGCAGGTCTTGTGGGTGTGTATCTCCTCAGGTGCTGTTGGCCTGCTCCTGCTCAAACAAGGCCATGGCGAGGTGCGCTCTTGAGGCCAGCCCCTCCAGGTTGCTCAGCACGCAGCGGTGGTAGATGTCCTCGCTGAAGCGCGGGTTACACTCCCTCTGCACGTACTTCTGCACCAGCGCCGGCTCCACCGCCCGGAACACGTGCAGGCCCGAGTAGCGCACGAAGACCTCGTAGACGTCCATGCTCTCCAGCATCTCCTCGTTGTCCAGGATGTCCGCCGCCATCTTGGTGCGGGCCGCCATGTAGTCGGCGTTGTAGAAGCAGGCTTCCTGGAAGACGTGGCGGTCGAAGTGTCCGTCCCGCAGGGCCTCTGAGGCGAAGGTGGAGGGCGTCTGCTCGTGCAGGACCAGGCTGGGACTGTACTCCTGGAAGTGGACGGGGAAGAAGACCTGCCAGTTGCTGATGGCGTTCATGCGGCAGCGGTTGAGGAAGTCGGCGTTGACCTCGGTCCACACGCCGGCCAGGAAGAACAGCGTGTCCACCGGGTGCTTCTTGGAGATGATGTCCATCAGCTTGACCTGCGAGTAGAGCGGCACGAGTCATCGTTAGAACATCGCCATCTCCATTCTGCCTCTTCACCATCTGAATCCCGCATTTGTACTCAGGGGTGGGCAAACTTTCTGATTCGCGGGCCACATTGGGTTCTAACGTTTGACATAGGGGTCGGACCGAGCTTCCTGGTCAAGCGGCTGTCAATCACATTCTCACCAGCCAATCAGAGTAAGGGCCGCCCCACGTGAAGCTTGTGCCAGAAGACCCAACGAAAAACGAAATGGACGAACAAATCTGAAGCGGAAAAGAAGTTTCAAACCAAAACGGTGACGATTTTTGTTTGTTTCTTGGAAATTTACATCTAGACTGTAAAAAGGACCGCTGTATTGCACACTAAGATGGCGGCGGATCTCTGCATTCGCCGTATAAGACGCACCAACTTTTCACCCTCAGTTTTGGGGAAGAAAGAAGTCCGTCTTATACGGCGAAAAAAACGGTATGTTGTGATTATTTGTCCTGTACACAAGTCTGTACACAAATGAAAGGGTGCGTCTGTACCTGTGAGGGCACCTCGGTCTTCACGCTGATCCAGGGTATCTTCACCTCGCTGTAGCGCTTCTCCACCTCTCCGATCATGGCCTTCACCCCGGCAAACACGTCGCTCTGTCCCACGCGCTGAGCCTCGAAGGGGTCGTACACCAGCAGGAAGGTCAGCAGGGCGTTCTCGTGCGCGTCCAGGGCGTTGCTCACGTACACGTCCAGGAAGTTGCCCACAAAGTCCTGCTGGTGAGCGGTGAGGGGCAGGATGAGCTGCACACGCGTGGCCTCCGTCACGTAGGGCATGGGGATGATCTCCACGGCTCCCAGGGGCTTCAGCAGACTCACGCGCCGGGCCATCACCTGGCTGTGACCTCTCTGGGTGAAGGCCTCCAGGGCGAGGTCCAGCACGTACTCCATGCCCCGCGTGGGGTCCAGGCGCCGGTAGCCGTTCAGCAGGCGGCGTTTGCGGAAGCGCAGCTGGGGCTGGTGGCGCTGGTTCAGGTGGTCCACCGCTGTCTCCAGCACCGCCGTGATGTCGGCCCGGTCCGCACCACGCAGCTCACACTTGGGGGCGCTATCGGGGCAGGAGTAGATGTGCTCCTCCGTGAAGTATTCCCAGTTGAGGACCTCGAAGCGCGTCTTGGGGCGGAAGGGCGGGTTGATGCCCACTGGCCAGGTGCTGCCCGCTTTGCCCTCCGGGGTCAGTTCACTGATGTTGCTGATCTGGTTCTGTGCGAGGAGGCAGATCAACACCGGCGCTCGGGTATTTTCTCACGGTTGGGATGTTTTATTCATATACATTGGTGATGCTGCACGGTTCACTACATCGCCATCACCATTATTTGGTTTTATAAATATTGATCTATATTTCTTGCTTCAAATGTAAAAAAGTTAAGTTACAGTGAAGTGAACTGAAATTAGGCCAACAAAACAAACAGCATAAAGATCATAAAAACAATTGATAAAAAAGTATTACAAGTTAAATTATAACTTTTCTAGCTATACTTTTTTATTAACTGTGTGTGGCTATGATCTTTACGTTTGTTTATTTATTGTTTGTTTTATGTTAAGTTTTAAGTCTAATTTTCACGTTTTCAGAGTCTTTATGTATTCAAACTCGAGCAATTTTCCCAGTAGCTCAGTCAGTAGAGCGCCAGATGGGTACAAAGCCCAGGGAACGTAGGAATTTGTTGAATTGTAAAAATTGTGATGAAATGATAAAAGCGTCTGCTAACTGACTGTAATGTAAAGTAATGTAATTTTGACTAGTGATGTGGAGTGTAATTCCTCTGACTGACACAAGATGGTGCTGAGGAGACACTTGCAGAACTAATAACCTTTTTTCTATGTGCAAAGCAAGAAAAGAGTCATTAGATGTGGAACTGATGTGTGGCTCGTGTTAGCTGCTATAGAGCATTTTAATTAAAGAAATATACAGTAAAATCCTTTAATAGAACGCTCATGACCTTCTGTTTTTTAACTTTTCCGTCTGTTAGAGGTGGCCTTCTATTTTTTTTTTTTACGGAGATTAATACTTCTATTAACTAATCAAAAATGGCTTCCACGTGATGGTGGTGATCAACAACAACAGTGTTTCAGGGTGTGGTACCTGTAACTGCAGGATCTGCGCATACGTCCAGTCCAGCTCGATCTGGTTGTAGCGCTTGTGTAGGCGATACATCAGCGCCGGCTCGGAGACGGGATGGACCGTGAAGGCACTTTTAAACTGCACGCTGTCTTCACGCTCGGGGTCCACGTTCTTCTGAAGCTCAAAGTATCGATACGCCATCTCCTGTGACGGAACACACCACGAGGTTAGCGCCCTCTTCATTCATTTTGACAATGTTTTTTATTTAGGTTTAGTCATAGTCTCTTCATAGTCCCAATTTAGTCATCTTGATTTTTTTGTTGTTGTAGTCTAATTTTAGTCGACTAAATGACAGTATTTGTAGATTGTCAAAAAATATAAATTTTAGAACAAAAATATAGGTGCTATAGATTCTAAATGTTTACTAAAGATGCAATGTCTAAGAATACTGAATACGTAGTTAACAATGAACGTATATACAAAGATCTCACTTATTTGGAAAAACATTCAATTTTCTTTAACTTATTTTAATGAACTTTTCTTTCAATCCAATAAAAGGTATTCTCATATGTGAAACCTCAACAAAGAGGAAATTAAATACAGTAAAATAAAACAAATTATAATTGCATCATGTTTATAAGTAACAAATTATTCCATGGTGAAAAAAAAGGTTTCATCAGCAGATGGCGCTTCAGGTGTGTTGTATTTCTGCCCGTGATAGTTGCTCCACACGCGGCGTACAGATTTCCTGCAGCTGAAAGCCTCCGCGTCCTGATTGGTTCTCTTTGCGTTTGCACCCGCCCTTCTCCTCAAGCTCAGATTGCTGTTGGACGTCGTCAGAAAATGCAATTTTGTTTTGTTTTATTCATTGACGAAAGTGCCAATAAATGTAGTTGTAGTTTTCGTCCCTGAGCGAGAGTTTTTATTAAGTTCTTGTTCCGTTTTCGTCAGGGAAAAAGTGTCGTTAACGAAAACGATGACGAAAATATTTCATCAACGAAACTAGCCGTGCATCTCACCTGATGCTTCTCCACACAGCTGAGGCCCAGGTAGTCGATGATGCAGCGTCCGAGCCACTCGTCGGGCCGCACGCTGAGGATGTCATTGCGGCAGGAGTCCAGATGCGGCTGCAGACGTGCCAGCAGGCTCCGCGACAGCAGATACCCGTACCCGCCGTGGCAATAGCGGGCGCGCTCCTCGCCCCCGATGAACTCCTCGGCTCGGCCCAGGTAGATGTCCTGTCCGGCGCTGAGGTGGTTCACCAGCTCCATCACCCTCTCGGCTTGGGTGTAGGTGTCGTCCTGGGCCAGGTAGAACCACTCGTACTCGTTGCCGTGGTGCTGGTGGAGGTGGCGAATGGTTTCGTACATCAACCAGACGGGACGGTCGTCACCGTGGGCCACTACGGTCATGCCGTGCGGGGCCTTGGCGCTGCGGAGGCCCGTGAAGAAGAACGTCCTGTGGAAGCGATGCGCCACGGTTTTGTTGACCGCCACCCCGAGTGTGTTCAGCGTGGCGCGTGAGGTCAGTATGCCCACCAGGAGGCGCTCTCGGATGCCCAGCTCCGTGTGGATGTAGCGGGTCCTGTGGGCAAGACAAAGAGTTCAAGTTCAGGTTCTAGTTCTGAGCATTTGTGTGGCGCTTTTCGCTGGTTTAACACATTTTTAATAGCGGAACCATAAACACAAAATGTACGTAAAACATGTGTATTAGTACATTTTTATTCTGTCTGTCTATGGAATCAGATGCCAAAAATGTCAAACTTAAATTTCTAAGAAACACACTAAAATCTTCGCATTTTGGTTTGAAACTTTTTTTGCTTCAGGTTATTTCGTCCATTTCTTTTTTTTTTTTCGTTTGGATTTCTGGCACTAGCTTCACGTGGGGCTTCACCCTTACTCTGATTGGCTGGTGAGAATGTGATTGACAGCCGCTTGACCAGGAAGCTCGGTCCGGCCCCTTTGCCAAATGTTAGAACCCAATGTGGCCCACAAATCATAAAGTTTGCCCACCCTTGGTTTAGAAACTTAGCATTCTAATATAGTGTTTTAAAAAGCGGAAAGGCAAAGCGGCTGGATCTATCTGTAACCTTTTCATCCCACAAAACAAGAGCTTAAAAACATACAAATGCACAACACATACGTACACATTAAGAAAAATCATGAAATGTACTTGAATTAAAAGCGTGTGCAAACTGTTACAACGATTGTAAATAAAACTGCTTATTGGATTCTACTATAAGTTTCAATCATTACAGTCATAGTCAAGCCTAAATAAGTTTTAATACATCTTACGCAAAGTCCTTGTAACCACTTTAATTCTTAACAACTTGAACGAACAATACAGTAATTTTAAACGCTTTTTCAGTGTAAATAAAAAAAAAAAAAAAAAAGGTTTAACTCGGAAAATGTAAGTAAACCTGCTGCGAGTGTTTTCCGTGTTTACTTTTGTGGTCGAGTTGAAATTGAACCCACAGACAGTGAAAGTTATAGTTTATTGTATTATAAAACCTCCAAACTTTAGCGCTAACGTCAAGAAACTGGTTTTTCAACACACAACACATGAAAACAAGTCTGCAGGATGCTGTTGAGCAAAAACTTCTCTTGCTAAACCAACAAACCAGTGAAAAACAATCGGCCTTTTCAAATGTTCAACGGTTAACCAACGTTGTATCAACTCAACGGTTGAGACCTTAAACACTGAAGTTGACTCAAGGTTTTTTTTTAAACAGAGAACCTTTGTTGTGACCTTCACAGAGTAGTGAAAGGAAAGCAAATGTGAGGTGAGAAGGTGTCTCAAGCAAACTCTCACACTACACAGAGCTGTATTTACACACGCCAGCTCAAGTCACGCTTACACATTTACCTTTGTGTCTGAAAACTGAAACGATCTTTACTTTTACTTTACTGATTTGGCAGACGCTTTGACAACAATTTATTACTTGTTAGTCTTTCCAAATCAGAACTAGGAAGTGGGAAGAAAAACGTTGAGGTGGCAAAGCTTTTAGCAGCAAGTTAACTTGTGAGATTGAACTTATGCCAAATTTCCGAGTCCAGTAAACCTTCAGCCATATGCTTTTATTCATACTTCTACACTTCTCCAAGTAATCCAAACGAAAAAGATATTTGCAGATCTTTGTGCCTGCGCAAAACTCCACAAAGACTTTTGTGAGAAGTAATTGTTTGTTCGCTTAACTGGCATATTTCCGTCGAACTGACAGATTCTTGTGCCTCATTTTCATCGAGGGCCACATCAGCAAAATGCAGGATATAACTTATAAATGTAACGAAACGTAATGTAAAACTAATGTGACAACTACTTAATGCTAAATAACACATTTTTTATTATAACCTATTCAAGTGACAATTGCAGTTGTGTAGAAAACCCAAGTTGTTGCTCTAACATAAATCCTTTAAAATTTTGCCAGCGTATGAAAACCCACATAACTCCATTAATGAAGGATCAAACTGTCCCAGTGAATAAAGAAAAATAACAAAACTGTGGAAACACTGCTGAAGTCGAAAGGCATTGTGGGAAATGCAGTTTTTGGTCAATGCACGCTCTTAATTAATTTTTTGGTATTTATTTTTAGACACTCAGAACTTTTAAGCTCGCGGGCCACATCTGGCCCCCGGGCCTTGAGTTTGACACGAGTTTGTTCTAAAGCCTGGAGAGTCTGTGAAGCACATGGACTCACCTGAGAACTTTCTTGTGTGGCTTGTTAGGATCCTTGTGATAGGGAACAATTCGTGGTTGAAAGTCTTCCCGGCCATCTCCGTGCCTGCCCTCCTGGACGTCCCGGACCTCTCCGCTGTGCAGAAGTCTCCCATTGCCCAGCTCTTCCCCACAAACCTCGTCTGCCTCCCCCTGCGTCCAGGACACCATCAGCAGACTGAGGCTGCAGCCCAGAGAAAGACCCAGAATGAGAGGAAGAGCAGGGCGGAAGACTGCCACGAACGAAGACAGGCGCATGATGGAGCTTCTGGATGGAGAGGAGCTTGTGAGAAGAACTCAACAGCCGCTCACTTCCATCATAAACGAGTCGCCATGGTGGACCGTTGAGGAACCGAGTCCCGTTCTTCTGCTTCAGACGGTGAATAACTTATACAGACATGTGGCTTTGATTTCACCAGCGTCTGTTGCTCTTGCACAATCCAGGCCTGTGTGAGGCGAAACGCGCACAACAAACGGGGATTAACCGCATTGATGCTGACAAATCTCACAAATAAACATGACACGTCCACGTTATCGTCCACACACTACTCGTAAACAGATGGCGATTCGAGCCGAGGTTAAACAGCAGCCGATGGTGTTTGCGTCAAAACGATCCGCCATCCACCGGAAACGTCACCGACTCCGCTCGAGTTGGGCGCGTCGATCGTCGCGTCGATTCCTTCCAGCATCGTCGACGATACGCGTCAAGTCGCGACGTTCGGTGATGCGGAGCGCCAGAAAAACAGACCCGTGGAAACAAGCGCCCGCGCGCGAGAGTTCCACGTGTGTGTGGCCCCCGTGAAGTCATCGGAGGCAGAGACGAAAGACCCTCCGCCCCTCCTTCTTTTTTTTTTCTTTTTTTGAGAAAACTTTATTGAAGCCAGGGGGTCGTATAAAGCAGGGGTGGGCAAACTACGGCCAGATGCGACCCTTGTTATAAATGTTATAATCCGGCCCGCCGAACTTGTAAAAATGAAATGAAAATCAGATTTTTTTATGAAATTCCGGTTAATCTGTTAAGGTTTTTTTTTATCTAACACATTTTAAAAAGCGGAACCATAAACAAAAGATTTACAAAAAAAAAATAATTGTACTGGTATATTTTTAACATTTATTTTTACATTGTCAGTCCATATGGAATCAGATGACAAAAATCTAATTAAAACATAAATTTCTAAAAGAAGATGTTAGAACCCAACGTGGCCCGCGAATCTAAAAGTTTGCCCACCCCTGATATAAAGAGACAAACGAACAGCAAAAATACAACACACAATACAAAACAGTACAAATATACATCATAAATAATCAAATACGTTAAACCTATTACAGAACTCAACTGTTTGGACATTGCGTCTGACGAATGATTGTAAGGTACATGTAAACTAAAGATCTGTGTGTGTGCGTGCGTGCGTGCGTGTGTCTGTGAATCGGAATCAGCTATAATGGCCAATTTCGCGCATCGTGGTCTGACCCCGTCTTTGTTCCCTCTTATTCAAAGTACACACACTTGGTCGTGTACAAACACTCAAATTGTCACGTACTCAAAAGAAACACACACTTTGCTGTAAGTTAATTACGATAATCTCTGGTCTTATGTGGTCTGGCCCCGTCTGTGTTCCCTCTTATTACAGATTAAGAAAACTAATCTTATCTTACAATACAGATGAGTCTTATTACAAAATAAAAAAACATTTAAGCAACAGTTTAATTTACAGTGTAATTATAAAAATAGTTATTTCCATTCATATTTAAATAGAAAACTGACTGGCTGTGAGATCCAACAGATATCTAAATCCAAACACATTACCATTTCAAGCATTTTTATATACGTTTTATTAAAAAAAATGCAGAATACGTGTTGGTTTAATTGAGCTTTTTACAGCGACGAAACACACAACATGCACGATTCACACAACCGTTTTATTATGAATTAATTAGTCAAGTCATGTGGATTCTCGCGTTAGAGCCATCTATTTTTTATTTTGTATTTTTTAAACTTTTTTGAAGCGAGGGAATCATGCAAAGAGGTTATCAAATAGCATAAAAAACAGTGAATGAGAAAAACAGTGTAAATGAGATGTACAAAATATATTCATCATAAATAATCACAAACTTTAAACCTATTACAGAATTAAAACATGTTAAAATTGCTTGAAGTTTTCCTACCGTTGAATTTGGAGTTATATTAAATTTTGCAAATAAAATAATCAGATTAATAATAAAATATTCATTTTTCAAACTGAATTAAGGAATAGCAGAGTGAAATCCATCACACCACAGGTCTGGAGACCAAAACACAAACACGTGAGCTTTCGCGTTAGCGCCATCTAGCCATTATTTACGGCATTGACGCTGACGTCACGTCTTCGACCAGGAAGCAAATCCGCGGCCACCTGCGCTGCTCTGTTTTGGCGCTCATCTGAAACTCCAGAAGTTTCTCTTCATGCGTTAGGAAGACCCGACAAACCATGAGTTCGGAGCCGGCGGCCGTGAGAGGGATCCCGGGGCATCTGCTGAAGCTTCACTCGCTCCTGGAAGACACGGAGAACAGAAACTCCGCTGTGGTCTGCCATGACATTATCGGAGATCTGGGGCAAGAGTGCATGACTAAAAACGAGAATGAACTAGGTACAAATGTGAGATTCCCTCACCTACCACGCATTAAAGTCGTTGACGCATTTTTACGCAATTATTCATTCATTGTCTTAACTTATTACCATCAATTTCTGGGTCAGGAGGAGCTGGAACTGACGTAAATCTGGATGCATATTACGTAGTAACTCGAGATGTTCCTCAGTTTTGCAGATGTCTTTGCTCTTTGCCAAAGAAGACGGCTTGCTGCTCTTTCTCCGCAAGTCCCTGGTTTCTGAAACGGTGAGGTTTGGTGAGACGCCTTCTGTGACCGTTACCTACAGGATGTTTGATGGAGGAACTTGTTCTGTGTCTCCAGCTGAGAGATGCACGGGTAGACATTATACATTTCCTGGCTGCGTTTCTGGAACGAATGTCAGCCATTGTCAAAGGATGGGAGAGAAACTATGCCATTGACCTGAAGGTGAGGATTGGCACACACACGCACACACACACACACACACACCCATATTGTTTTAACTAGTGATGTCCCATTCTGATCAAAGTCATTTAATTTTGAGCCAATTAACGATTCCTAATCCAATACCAACACACATGCAGACATACATAGTCAGACACTAGTCAGATCTAAAACACGGTCTCTATCTTCACAGACACACACACTCATACTCTCACTCACATACTCTGTCACTCAAAACATTTCACAAACAATCAAAACACACACCCAAACTACGTACGCAAAGTACAAACACACACACTCGGTATTCTACTCAAAACACAAACACGCACACACACTCAAGAACAAGCAAAGACTCAGAAAGTCACTCACTCAAAAGACACACACACACACACACACACACACACACACACACACACACACACACACACACACACACACACACACACACACACTCATACTCAATGCAATACAATACAATCTCACTCACTCCCACCCACTTACAAAGTTACAAATACAAAACATTTCACAAACAATCAAAACACACACCCAAACTATTTAAAGTACAAACACACACGCAAAACACGAATGGTATTCTACTCGAAACACACACATAAACAGTCACACACTCAAAACAAACAAACAAACAAACACTCAGGAAGTCAATCACTTAAAAGACACACACACACACACACACACACACACACAATTGGTCACACACACAAAACGAACAAATAGACACTCAAATTGTCACTTACTCAAGAGAGCCACACACTACGTATTCATCAAATGAATTAGGATCACCTCTGGATTTACGTAATCGTTGTCTTCTAACTGGCAGGATGTTTGTCTGGTCGTCTTCACCAAGGACAAATCTGCAAAGTGTCGTAGTGCTGCTTTAGAACTTCTGATTAAAGTAAGTGTTTTCCTCGAGCCGTGGTCTCAGACTACGGCGGAAAGGTGGGGTGGTCTGTCAATGGCTCGTGGGCCACTGGTTTGAGACCGCCGCTTTAGGTACTGTCGAACCTGAGAGCACAGGGTTCCTACGGCTGCTTGAAATTCTGCTGAACATGCTTGCATTTCAATTGTGTTTTTTAAGTTGTTAATATGCTCGAATTTTAAATTAAATGCTTGAAAATTTAGTTGTGTGAAAATGTGCCAACTGCAGTTTCGCAAGAGAAAAATCTGATGAACTGGGACGCAATCATGTAAATGCTCTTATCCGTTCAGACAGTTCTTTTTATATTATGATAAAATATCATAATCACTGTAGTAAAAACTTGTTAAAAAACACAACAAAAATGAGTATTGAGGTACTAAAGTTAAAGAATAAAAATCAATTTATTAACCTTGTTGTTTCCTAATTTTGACTCTAATTTTGAATCTTTTAACTCTTAAATGAATCATTTCGAGCCAGTTGTGCATTTGTTCATTTGTTTTAAATTTACTGCACATAAACTAATATTGACGGTTATTACAAAGCACAAATGTATTGTTTGTTTATTTGTTTGTTTGGTTTAGCTGAAAATCAACCTTGAATTTACAATTAGATTTACAACGGTAAAGTTTCCTTTTGGTTGTATCTAGGCAAGCCTTAAATATATATTTACCTAAACTGTATGGTGCTGGAAAAGCTTGGACATGGACCGTGAAAGTGCTTGAATTTGACTTTTCTGTAACTGTAATAACCCTGCGGTCTTCATCACACTTGTTTAACCCTGCACTCATCTTTATCCAGGATTCTCGGTTCTGTTTCAGATACTGTTTCTCACGAAAGACCTCAGCATCAGTCAGGATCTCAGGGTCGGCGATGTCTTTAATAAATTCTATGGAGAGTTGAGCCAGAAGAACAAGCTCCCCGACACGGGTTAGTTTCATGTTGTGTGTCTACGCAATTAAAATTGTAAATATGGTGTTAAACGTTGTATGGATGTATATTTGTTTGTAAAATTAGACAAACTGAGACGAAAATGGCACTCACACTCGCTCACACACTCAAAATTTGCACACACACAGTCACACACTCAAAGCAAATACTGTCACAATTGTATAGTTTCTAGTAGCTCTTTAATCAATTCTTTTTATTGTGTATTTGATTTTCATATCTTGAATATATGTGAAAATTTAGTTGGTGTCTGGGGGCAAAAGCCATTAAACATGTGAGATGTTTAGATTAGATAGATTCAACTTTATTGACATTATACATGTGCAAGTTCATAGATAAAGAAATTCAGTTTATGTCTAACCGGAAGTGCAATAGCAGCAAGTGCTGAATATCGGTTATGAGTTGAAAATATACAGAATGTGCATGTACAGAAAATATCTGAATCGGGTATTATGGACAGAAAGTATATTTACAGATATATGAACCGTCTATACAGGAGAAGATAGGAATCTTTTTTTACAGGTGCTATGAACAGGCTATACGTGAACAAGTGTAATGAACAGGTTTCAATTAGTACATGGATTTATTGTCAGTTGAGCAGTGTTTTAGTTTTGAATGAGCGTGTGAACTTCCCTGTGAACAGTTCTCGGGAACATCTACGAGCTGCTGGGACTGCTGGGTGAAGTTCAGCCCTGCGAGATGGTCCACAACTCAGACAAACTCTACAAAGCTTTCCTGGGAGAACTGAAAGGACAGGTACTGTACATGTTCGCAAAAATAATATAGAGGTTTCATAAAATGATATCTTTCTAGACTTATTTAGCATTTTATAAAAAAGATCTAAAGTCAAGCTAATATTTATTATTATTATTATGTATTAAACTATTAATGTATTTTTAAGTGTAATGGTAAAAACCTACAGTAAATATCACCTACAATTCTTTGTTGTTTTTATTTTTTTAGTTGACATTTGAAACGGCAATAAAATCCATGCAAACAATAAACGGCTAATAAAACTGATTTTTAGATGACGTCTACCACCAAAGAGCCGAAACTCCCTGTTGTTGCCGGGTGTCTGAAAGGAATAACGGCGTTGATGGTGAACTTCACCAAGTCTATGGAGGAAGGTTTGTGTCCGTGTAAAATCCAAGTTCTGCGCTTGAAAGCTATTACACGTAAAGTTGCTGTGTGTCACTAAATCAACACAGTGTTGTTCTTTATTCAGATCCGGAAACGTCTAAAGAAATCTTTCATTATGCGCTGAAGGCCATTTGTCCACAGGTAAAGACACTGATCACAATCTGTTCCATTCTGTGCGTTTTAGGGAATTTGAACCATAACAAATTTGCCATTAAATTGAACCATAATTTGAATTATTTTTTAAATTTACCATACAAAAATGTGTTAATTTAAATATATTAATGAATTATAAATCGAATGCAGTGTTATTTCATAATTTATAATCTCAACATTTACATAATTTATTAAATATTTCTCTCCAGTCAGACGATGACAATCTGGTCTTTTTTTCCCATCGTATGAACAAGAACAACACACTGACATGCATAAATGCATTGTCGTTTTCCTCAGATGTCATTGTTAAAACATTTTAAAGTTTTTGAAATTATGTCATTAATGTTTTCTTTATACTATGTCTTCATAAGGACAACAGAGCAGAAATCCACCAGAACCAAGCTCGATATTAGGAATTGATATCTGGAATTATATTGATGATTCAAAATAACTCTGTTCAAAATATGATTATAAATATTATATTATATTATAAATATAAAAAATAAGATTTTTTTAGTGATTCAGAGAATTGCTTGTAGTCGATCCTCACTCACCTAGGATTGTCTTCCTCTCGTCTCTAGACTGATATAAAGCGATACGCCGTCATGTTTGGTAAGTGGATTTTGATTCCTCTGGAGTTTTGTTTCCTAACCATTGTCACCTACTGTCTTGCTCACTGGTCACATGTTAAGTTTTTGTATTTTGTATTTTGTAATGTACCGATTTTACTGATTTTATGACTAAATCTGAACATTGGACATTCTTTTTCTGTTATAATTATTGTATTTTTGTTTTAAGCTGGGCTTAAAGTGTTTGCGAAGCATTCAAACCAGTTCAGCAGCTGCCTGATGGATCACTACATGTCCATCTTTGATGTCATGTCTAAACTCTGTGGCCATATCAATGGAGAGTTGAAGAAGGCTAGTTACACGGCTCTGGAGTCTTTCCTCAAACAGGTAATAGGTTGGAATCACTAAAGATAAGCAGGCCACAATACTGAATTCAACTTTGTGAATTGAAGCTTTGCTCTCTGACCCAAGGTGGCAACTGTTGTGGCGGAGAACATCGAGGAACACAAGAGCAAGCTGAAGTTCTTCATGCAGAAGTTCTGTGCCATCATCAGAACCATGGACTCCACCAATAAAGAGCTCTCCATCGCTATAAGAGGATATGGCCTGTTTGCAGCGGTTGGTTTTATACAGTAATATCATGATATAACAGACTTTCTTATAACGCAGTCTTTGCTTGAATGAAAGCTGGATTCAACCTTGAACTGATCTTGCAGAAATAAATTAAAACAGACTTGAATATTGCAGACTTTATCTTGGAGGAATGTTTTTGATCCCAAGAGACCAATAGCATTTTGAACTACTAGACATATTTGGTCTCTAAAAAGTGCTTCATAAAGTTAGATTCAAAGCAGTAAATTGTTTTCTTGTTCATCAACAACAACAAATTGGCAAGTCAGTTGGCCATCATATGCATATAATGCCCAACTTTGAATATAGAGGAGTATTTTTATTATACTGAGTTTGTTATATCCAGTATACGTTCTCATGCTCAAACAGGAAGTTCATACAGTATTTTTTAGACAATGTATTTGCAGTGTTAGTTTTCAGAAAGTGGTTAATTTCTCAATCATTATAATAATGAAAAAGCTAAATGAAATGCAAAATAATTTATAAATGTGTCCACGCGTCGTTGTGCAGAATTAATCGCAATCTTAATCTTAAAAAGATCAGCGATCTTAATCCAGCAGATATAAAAAAGGTATTATAAATAATATACAAAAGATTTAAAGGATTTATTTTTGTTACATCTTCAAAAAAGTAGAGCAAAGAGTAATATGTGTTATTCTATTGCTTTTGACATCTCAATGTTCGAGGTTAAAACTTTAAAATGAAAAGAAAATCCAGATTCGTGAAAGAATTGGGATCTTTATCCTAAACAAAAAAAAAAAAATGGTGATTCTCATTTTATCCCAGATCGTGCAGCTCTAGTATCCACATGTTTAATTTCACCGTTTTTGTGCTTGGTTTCAGCCCTGCAAGGTTGTGTGTCCTCAGGACGTGGATCTGATGTACACCGAGCTGATCCAGCGCTGTAAGCAGATGTACCTGACCGAGTCGGAGCGAGACGAAGACAACATATATCAGCTGCCGAGCTTTCTGGACTCCATCGCTAGTGTTCTGGTTCACCTCGACCGGGTAAGTAACTTCACTCGTGCTTTGTTTAGCATGTTACTATTGTCCTGAGATGTAAAGTACTTGAGTACAAATTTCTGTAAATATACAATATGTATACAGATGTATAATACAATTGATTCTAAAAACAAAAAACAGTACTACGAACACGTACAGAAACTGAAAAAAAGACATTGAAACACTGAGAATAGTATTAGTACTTGTACATAGTGAGTATGTAAAAATACAAGCAACTTTTAAATTCACACAGTCCCATTAAATTCACACACTCATTGAAGTACAAGTACAAAGTATCCAAAAAGACTAAGTAAAAAAAAATATACAAAATTTATAAAAATTCCTAAAGTGTACTCAAGTACTTAACACTTCTGCTATTGTCATACACGCTGCACTTTCTGTTCACAGATACCTGAGGTTTACACTCCCGTGCTAGAGCGCCTCCTTGTGGTCCAGATGGATCACTACCCACAATACAGCCAGAGAATGCAATATGCCACCTGCCGCTCCATTATAAAGGTGTTTGTGGCAATGGCGGTTCGAGGCCCGGTTCTCTGGAGCTTCACCAGTTCCGTGGGTATGAGACGAACTTATCCATTATAAATCTGAGCGTTTCTCTTTTCTGACACTTATGAATTCTGTTCGCAGTTCATCAGGGCTTGATCCGAGTCTGTTCCAAGCCGGTTCCTCTGTCTGAAGTGGGTATTTTTATGGGCAAAATTGCTTTTTATTTTCTATAGATCTTTTTATTATTCAATGTTTTTGATAGAAAGCCTTATTTGAAAACGTATTTTGACGTCACCAGGAACAGCGCACCTCCTCTGGTGGTCCTCAAAGTGAGGAGGATCAGACCCTTGTTCGCTCTGGGAAATGGAAAGTTCTGTCTTCCAAGGATTATCTCGACCTTTTCAAGGGACTCCTGGACTGTGAAAACTTAAAAGTAATGACATGCTTAACTTCGCTTAACTTAGCTTGTTTGCGCACTATATTGAATGTGAGATTATAATAATATTTTCTAGTTTGCTAAACCACATTCGCATTGAACTTTGGGCCTGAAGGCAGAACACACCAGAATTAATCTGGATTAGTGGCTAACCAATGACGCAGCGACACACACACACACCCACACTCACACACACACATTCACACATTCACACTCTTACTCACACCTGAACAAATTTCAAAGCTCCAATTCTTCTAATGAGGAGGTCATGTGAACTCCGAAAAAAAAGATCCAAACCGAGTCTTTTTTTTTTTTTAACTTAAATAATTATTTAATTTGATGATAAATTGATTAGATTTTCCGGTCACTTTTAGTTCAGTACGATGGTGTTATGGATAGATGAATCTGCAACTTTCTTCTAATATTTTTTGTCTTTGGGTTAAATAGGACGCATGATTATTTTTATTTGATTTCTATGTTTTTAGGACACAGGATTCATGGATGGAGCTTCAGCAGCTAAGAACTATAACCTGAGGGACATAAACCGCCATTTATACGATGCACTAATACAGTCCATCATGAAGATTGTGGAGAAACTGGATCTTTCCGTGCAGAAAGTCAACGCAGCAGATGAGGTGAATGCTTCTTTGCCAAAAAAAGATGAATTTCTCAATCCTCCTTTTACCTAACATCTTTCTTTCTGTTCATCACTTTCTCCAGGGACAGTGTGACACAAATGCTGGCTTCATTCCCTCATCTGACCCCACGGCAAACCTGTCGCCCAACAAACCCAAAGACTTCATTGCGTTCATTAATTTGGTCGATTTTTGCAGGTACGTATCTTTTTATCTTTATCTTTTAATTTGGAGAATTTCTCAAACTCACTGAGCTTTACATCCAATTAATTGGATATTACAAGTGTTATAATCTGCAGGAATAGAAGGACGATGTGTGAAATATTCCTGTTTTCTTCCAGTGAATTATTGCCTTGGAAACATCCGGAGTATTTTGGCCAGTGGATGTTCCCCCTGTGTCATGAGATTATTCTGCAATCCATTCGCTTCCCTGTGGTCAGCGGCTTTTATAAGCTCCTGTCGCTTTCTATGATCATTGCCAAGAAAATTCGGTATTTCCAGGTAAAACTAGCAAAGCATCCTTCTTTTTCACATCATGCGAATCATTGGGAGATGTATTTTTATGTGGTTATTCATTAGAAGTTTTTGAGTTCTCATCAAATTTTTTTTATTGTGTTTGTCTTGCATTAGCTCTATTTTATAATTAAAACTAGTCTAAATTAGTTTGTGTTTAGTATAGATTTAGACATGGTTTTAATTCTTCTCGGTCCGTTTTAAATTTAGTTTTAACCAGTTTAGGTAATTCAAATTTCGTGTAGATTTAGTTAATTTATTTGGGATTTGTTTATATTTTCAAGATGACAATTTTTTTTTCTTTTATTTAGTTAAATATAATGAATGTTAAGTTTTGTTTTGATGCATTATTTTATTGGCTATAAGTTGTTGTTTTTTTCTGTTATTTAAAATCAATATGCAGAAAAGGCAATCAAACCTATACAACTAAGTGATCAACAAACCAATCAGCTTAACAAAACTACAGTGTTGTGTACACGAGCGAGCAGAATAGTTTTTTTTTAAATGCCTGTGTCTTTATTGTGTTGTTTAAAGGACTTAAAGCCGAGGCATCAACACACAGATGACGCTTTCACAGAAAAACAAGTTTGCTTTTCTCTCCTGGCAAAGTTTGGAAAGGAGGTGCGAGTCTTCTCAGTTTGTCTTGGATTTTGTTGTTGTGTAGTGAATGTCAGATTTGAATTTGGTTCCCAAAAAAGAAAACAACAAACTCTTCTAATCATCATCAACAAATAAGCCCCTTACCGCGATTTAATTGGAGCTCTACGGAGAAATTCCGACCAATTGGGTCAGATGAATATTGTAATTCATAACTTTCTAATATTCCTTGAAAGGTTTCTGTTCGGATGAAGCAGTATAAAGACGAGCTCCTGGCCTCCTGTCTGGTTTTCATCCTCTCTCTTCATCCAGACATGGTGGCTCTGGATATCAAAGCGTATGTCCCCGCACTTCAGGTGAGCTCAACGAAACTGAAGTTTTGGCCAGAAAGACTCGATTGTAATATTTAACGTGTGAATGTGAAGGCTGCTCTGAGGCTGGGCCTGAGTCACGCTCCTCTAGCCACCGCAGCGCTGGAGGCTCTGGAGTCGTGGTCCTCGCTCATCCCTGCTTCCATCATCCAGCCGCACTACAGCCACATCCTGCCACATTTGGACGGCTACCTCAAATCCACCGGTCACTTTGGTCAGTGCCTCGTCTGTTCATCCTCATTTAGACATTTCACACCACTTTGACTCTCCTTTGACCTTGTCTGTACAGCATATTTGAATCGACTGTCATCAATTGTATGGTATTAGACAACGCTTTTATTCAGTTTTAACAGATGTTTTTTAATCATGTTTTACCTCAAAAGATTTTACAATTTTTAACAGAAATCCACTCGAAAGAGTTTATCTAATTTGTTGAAGTGCTATTGAAAAGTTCTGTATTTATTGCTGTTTATCGATGTTTTGAAGTGTAAAATTGCCAAAGAACATGTTGCCATTAATATAGCCATTGAAGCTAAGGCGGCGTAAAAAATCAAACACATAAATAAATTGGCTCTCCTCTGATTAGATAAAGACGACAGCGGTATGGAGGTGACCTTCGTGTCTTCCGGAAGCTCTAAAGGACATGGCAAAAGCATGATGAGGCTCCTGAAAAGATCCAAGCGTTTGCCTGTGGTAAGAGGATTTATGTGTTTTCTTATCCAAGCAATCAAAGACGTTTAATCCAGATATCTACTCGGCATTTCAAAAACATTTCAGTTTTGAAGTCTTCAAACTAAACACAAAGAATAGATATCTTAATAAACACCAACTGAATAATAAAAGATATCCTAATGAACACCAACGTTTTTTGTTTAAGTAGAGTTGAGAATAAATATATATTTTTTTTAACCTGCTGGTCAAACTAGGATGTTCCTGAATCACAGAGTCGATAGATCATTCTATTGTCCCATCACATTCTTCCACTTGTTTTCTTTCAAACGTCAGCTGAGACGAGCCTTTTCTCAGGAGAATTTGGAAAATCAGACGGAACAGTCGTCTTGACCCCAAAAAAACAGATCATATATAGACCTACTGGAATGTAAGAGAAGCTTCACTGGCCGTCTGATTAATAATTTTTGGTTTTTGTTAGATGATTCATAATGTAATATAATGATCGTTAAAACGTACATTACTGATAAACATATTCACAAGGGATAAATTAAAGTAAAGTGAGGGAAATTGTGAGTGAAAAATACACAAACAAAAATTATTATTACTATTAACCCTCCCCATCACCTTAATGTCTTTTTGTTTTGCCATAGATTGTATGTGTATCTATTTTATTTTTTTAAAACATCAGCGGACCAAACCCACAACGTGTGTGTTGCGAACACTGCTCCACTCAAAGTTGCCTCTCTTTTTTTGTCTCAGGGAGACGAGTCTTCAGTGGCTGCGGTCAGACGCAGGGTGGTGTGTCTTCTCGGCCACTTGGGAGGGAAACTCAACAGGAACCTTGTGACGGGTTAATCCACACACGAGACACAGAGCGTTGCTTTGAGACGCCATTTCTGATCCAGTGGTATCTTCCGTCTTCCACTCCAGCTGTTTCCGCAGAAGACATGATGAAGTCTTACGTGGCGTGGGACAGCGAGAAGAAGCTGAGCTTTGCTGTGCCGTTTAAAGACATGAAGCCCGTCATCCACCTGGACTCCTTCCTGCCACGCGTCACTGAGCTGGCACTGTCGTCCAGTGACAGGCAAACTAAAGTATCTGCAGAGTTATGATGCTGTGCAAACTGATT
Source organism: Paedocypris micromegethes (assembly GCA_028031935.1). NCBI lineage: Eukaryota > Metazoa > Chordata > Actinopteri > Cypriniformes > Paedocypris > Paedocypris micromegethes. The sequence goes on from CM051504.1 coordinate 8,782,526, forward strand.
CCAGATTGTTTTAGACAGTTGTGTTTGTGTTCAGGTGGCCGCGTGTGAGCTTCTGCACAGTCTGGTCATATACATGGTGGGCAAAGGAGCCCAGATGACAGACAACAAGTCCACGCCACCCATGTTCAACCTGCTGCGCAAAGTCTTTCCGGTTCTTCTGCGTCTGGCCTGTGACGTCGACCAGGTCTGGCGTCTCTTGACTTTTGTCCAGATGTTATTAGAGACGATAACGTGCTGTGATGATTTGTGAATGTGATTGTACTGTAGGTGACCAGGCAACTGTTTGAGCCGCTGGTGATGCAGCTGATTCACTGGTTCACCAACAACAGGAAGTTTGAGAGCCAAGACACTGTAGCTGTTCTGGAGACGATCTTGGTGCGTAATGGAGCTTAATAGATTTAAGCGAACAATAAACAAACAACAACAATAGCCTCTTACAAATACAAACCAACATATAAAAAATGTGGAATTTTTTATTTTATTTTATTTTATGGATTGCAAGACGCTGGATTTGGCTCATTGAATCATACCAAAGACGGAATTATTATTATTTTTTTTTTTTTCAAAATGTGCAGTTTCTGGTTAAAATGTATGTCCGACTCTTGATATTTGATGATGTAAGTTTGCCTTTTTTTGCTAAATAAAAAAAATCTTTAATTTTGTGAATTTTTGGCTAAGTCCCCAAAAAAGGTAATGGACAATTGGTTAAAAAAAGGGATCATCAAATAAGTAAATACTGTGTTTTACACTGTATATCTGTGTGTATGTACAGTGTGTGTCTGAAAAGATGCTTTTGTTTTGCAGGATGGGATAGTTGACCCATTAGACAGCACACTTCGAGACTTCAGTGGTACCTGCATTCAAGAATTTGTGAAGTGGTCCATCAAGCAGACCACACCCAAGCAGCAGGAAACCAGCCCCGCCAATATCAAGTCTCTGTTCAAGCGCATCTACAGTCTTGCTTTACACCCCAATGTGTTTAAGAGACTCGGCGCCGCTCTGGCCTTCAACAGCATTTACCGGCAGTTCAGGTTAGTGCTGTGAGCAGAGGAATCAGAGCTTCAAACCAGTAGAAACCCATTTAGGATATCCTCGAGATCCATAGAATCTCTGTAAAGCCTTAGAAACTCAGTAGATTCATTTTAAATCAATAGGATGTCATGAAATCCATAGGCGCATCTTTTGGATATCTATGTAATCTCACAGAAACGCAGAGTCGTAGGAGATTTGCAGGATCTTTTTAGATTATCTGATCTATTTTTAGAATCGATAGATTGATAGAATCCTTTTAAATCTATAAAACCGTTTAGGAGATCTAAATGATTCAATCCTAAACAAGTTTCAGTGTTTAAACCGCATGGTGTTTTTGGGCTTCTGAGGTTTGAAGAAGAAAACTTTTATTTGTCCCAACAATGAGAAATTTACATTTTGAAGCAGCCACAGTGGTAAACATTAAATAAAGATAAAGAATATGAATGGAAAAATATTGCACATTGTTGGTATACAAATTAGATACAAATGAAGTCTAAAATAATATTGGAAAAAAAAAAACATGTTGCACTTATTGTTGGTATGAAACTTAAATGTCATTGAAAGGCCTGGTTATACTGTAGATATCAGATTAAAATTTCTGACAGCAGACATTCTTACATTTTTTTATGTAAGACTTACTGAGGTTAAATGTAAGATTAAAAGTGACGTTTTTTTTTTTTTATTACCACACTTTCTAGATTCCATTTTTAGTGTTCTATATGGTTTTCTTCTTCCCAGGGAGGAGAGTTCATTGGTGGAGCAGTTTGTCTTTGAGGTCCTGGTGGTGTTTGTTGAGAGCCTGGCTCTGGCCCACAGTGATGAGAAGTCCCTGGGTTAGGAACATCTACATTCTCTTCATCCTGACAGTATTAGAAATCGTCAACAATATCTAGCTCTGTTTTTTCTACACAGGAACCGTGCAGCAGTGCCGTGGTTCACTAGATCATTTGAAGAGAATCATCAAGCAGAAGGCGGAATCCCTCAACAAGCCGTCTAAGAGACGAACACCCAGGTGCACACTCTGAAAACAACTGATAAAAAAATGAACTCAAGCGTGAATTCAATTCATACATTTTTTGTGATGATGATGATGATAACAATAATAGATTTTAATAAATAATTGAATTGTCACATGTAATTCAGCTGTTAAGCAGAACGATAAAAGTATTTCTCATATTTTTCTTTTTTAGGGGCTTCTCTCCGGACCAGTCCCCGTGTTTGCTGGATGTCGTGATGTGGCTGCTGACGCAGTGTGGGAGAGCGCAAACCGAGTGTCGACACAAAAGCATGGAACTGTTTTTTGAGTTTGTGCCTCTGTTGCAAGGTAACACAATCTCATCTAAAGTGGAACAAAGTACAGTGGTACACCAGCTTATGAAGTTTTCTCCTTACAAAACGTCTACTGGTACAAATTAATTTCATAAGTAGAGACGCATCCAACATGTAAATGCCCTAACCGTTCTCTTTTTGTTTATAATAGGTTAAAATATTGTAATAACTGTAATTTGAAAATCAAATTTGCTCTGTTTCGTAACTAAAAACTTTTGTTAACCAAGACATTTGTAAGTTGGGGTACCGTTTTACTGCCATGTACTGCCGTTTACAATCTTCAAAGTAAATGACTCGTCTCTTTGCAACTATAAGGTTCAATGGTTCTGTTCTTAGGCGTTGGGTCCAAAACCCTTTTTAACCATTTCTTTTCCTAAGCTGCTGTAATTTGTAAAGAAACAAAACACAACACGGTGGATTAAAGGTAATTTCAAAATTACCAAGGATAGACGCACAGACTGAGATCAATTTGCTTGAAATCTCTCGAGCTTCTGCGTCTGTTTTCGCTCCTCAGTCATTATGAAAAAGATAGTGACTAGACAAACATTGTGTCACAACTGAGAATCCGGAGATATAGAGAGAGACTGAGTGAGGGTGCAACACGGATCAACAGCCGATTGGACATCAGAGAAATATCACTATATATATAGTCAATGTAATTAGACGGGGTAAGAAAAGCAGAATGTCATATTTTGGATATAGCATACGTCTGCTTATTCAAAATTACACGTTTAAAGCCATTTAAAACAAATTCTCCCTAACATTAGGTCATGCATCTCCTGGTGTTTGGCTGGAGCAACAGCTGAGCCATCGTGGTCCGGGCTTTCTCATTTCCTGTCTGGAGGGTGGTGGGTTGCTGACCCAGCCCAGCCTGAGAGAGGTTGAAGGCCCCTTCAGCATCAGAACTACCTTACAGTGGATGGATCTCCTGCTGGCTGCTCTCGACGGCTACAACACTCTCACAAACCTGCACTGTGTTCAGCCTCAGAGCATTCTGGGTAGGCGATGGCACACCATGTCCTCTCTTTTTTAATTTTTTTTTTTTAATTTTACCCTTTTGACATTTCAGTTCCTGTGTGGTGAATAAATGTATGGATGGATGTAGGGCTGGGCAATTAAGCAACAAGTACATGTAATTTCAACTACCTTCCCGTTGAAAAAACACCATGGCGTTAGGAGTCATGTGACGTTACCCTGCTCCGTCACATTATGTTCTTCCGTCATGTATGGAGAGCTTATACCAGGGATGGGCAAACTAAGGCCCGGATGCCACATGCGGCCCGTTGAACGCTTTAATCCGTGCCGCCGAACTTGTAAAAATTAAATATTATTTAATTCAGATATTTTCCAAAATCTTATATTTTGTGATAATTTTTTCTACATTTTCAATTGGATTTAAAGAATTATATAATTCCTTCATATCCCAAGATGTGTATTTTTCTCTCCAGTGAGGTAAGGTTCCTCATTCCATCACTCCATCCATCTGCCATGACATTGAATCTGACATTGAAGGTGAGATCAATATGGCAAACCATATCAAAATTGGTGCTCTGCTTTGAACCCATCCAAGTGAAGTAAACACACAAACAAGGCTGACATAGAGCGAAATAAAGTCAGAAAGACAAATCTCTTGTGCTTTACATCAGAGCGGGTTTCCAGTTTGGGTGGAAACATTGTTACCTATTTTTTATTAGAAGAGAACTGCTTTTTTTATACTTTTAATAAGAACATATTGAAATTAATCTAGTTTGTTTCTAAATGTGCAATTTTTTTCTTTTAACTTTTTGTATAAGAACAACGGAGGGCAATAAATAAATAAATAAAATAATCGTTCATTAATTGTAATTGTGATCAAATTTCAATAATGGAGATTGAGATTTCAGGCCAAATCCGCCAAGCCTCATCTTTATTCTCATTAACATTTACATGTTCTGTATTCAAATGTTCTAGCAGCTTCTTTTCTCTCATCGTGCAGGTACTGGTGAGAAGTCGAGCTTCTTGCCCGCTCTCCGCTTCTTCCTGACGGAGCTGTCCACGCAGGACGTAAAAGCAGCCCAGGTTTGCTTCCCCGCGGCTAGTGCAGTCCAGATGCACGTCAGCCCGCGCGAGACCGAGCAGTACAACTACAGCAAGTGCACCATCATCGTCAGACTGCTGCAGTTCTCCACCACGGTGCTGCAGAAATGTCCTCCAGACGTCTGGAAGGTGAGACGTTTGTCTGACACGTGATTGGACTTCTCCAAACGGCTCAACCCTCTCCACAGCTCATGGAGCCAGATGTTTTCAACTCTTCGTTCTTCACCCTGGTGGCTCTGACCGTCTGTGAACCTTCATGCGTCGGCTTCAGCATGTCTGACCTGGATGTGATGATCCAGCTGCCTGAAGTGTGTGTTCCTCTGCTGAAAGCCTTGGCATCGTCTCCGTACAGGACGCAGCTGGAGAGCGGCATACAACGGAGAATAACCATCCAAAGGTCTGCTGAAGGTTTTGTCGTTTGGTGCTGATTACAGCCAAAACTGAGCATGTTCAAGTCCATCACCTGATGCTGAATGGTTATTTTCCAGACCTGGTGTTCACTTTACCTGGTCCATATGAAGGTTCATTATATATTACAAAATTGACATTTTATTTAATTTGTTCTTCACCTTGAACTGAAACGGCATTTAAAAAAAACATGTATTTTCATTCGAGTAGTTAAATGACGCGTTTCATTTTGCAAATTGCTGATTAGTGTCTTACACATGCTAATAGTAGAACAAAAGTTTACTGTAAAAACTGGACTTCTGAATATGTATCTCCTGAAGTCGGTAAGTTTTACGCTGGGTTTGCGTTGCACATCATTTGTTTAAGAGCAACACGAGTCACGTGACCCAACAGAACACAGCTTTTGTCTGTTTACATGGGAGAGGCCTCAATGGGAGGATTATGGGAGATGGAGTTTTAAAGACTACGATATTTTTTTATATATTTTTTATATGTTTTTACTATATATTTTTACTGTTATTCAAGTAAAACGACATTGAAATGATACGAGTCACAAGTTAGGTTTGTTAAATAAAGAAAAATTGGTATTTATAGTGGAAAATGTACATAATTTAACCAGAATATTTTTTACTTTTATTTTGCACCTGAAAAGGGTGGTGCTTATATTTGCGGGATGCTTATATTCGCATAAGTACGGTAGGTGTTTTTTATAAAGAAATACAGGATTTTTCTGCAGCATAAGTTCAGATTTTTTGTTCGGCCTACAGTACAATTTCTTTTTCTCTTCTGACCACCAGAAATGATATAATTTTTATTAAAAAAAAAAAAAAAAAAGAAACATTTTTAGTTAGGATTTTTTATTAATTCCTAAATTATTTGCATATCTAACAATGTAATAATAATGCAGTTAAGCATTTGGTCCTGCATTGTTTTGAACAATTTCATTGTTTTCGTGCATGTATTTCCTGTGGATCAGCATGGAGGAGCTGTGTGGCGTGGATCTCTATGAGACGGAAAGCAGACACGGTCACGCTAAGATGAATCTCTTGCTCTCGGCCTGCAAACAGCTTCATCAGTCTGGGCTGCTCGGCTCCGTTCTGCGCTGTCAGGTACCTGCTGTGCTCACACTGGTTGGTAATGAAGAGTTCGGTTCATGCTGTGGCTTTTGCAGGACGCTGGTTTTGGTGGCTCTCTGGGCTCCAAACTTCTCACGAGTATGTATAAATGCATAGCTCCTGGAAGTGACCGCAAATCTCTGCCCTCCATGGAAGTGGGCAGCAGGAAGTTGGCGGATAGACTGGTGCAATTGGCTTTCTGTTTAGACGATCAGGCAAGTACCAGTTGATTTCCCAAAAGTGGAACCACCGTGACGTTAGAGCTGCACGATTCTGGATAAAATGAGAATCACTATTTTTTTTCCCCACAATTCAAGATCACGGTTGTTTCACGAATCTGGAAATTCTTAACCCTGAAAATCAGGTTGTCAAACAGCAATATAGTAACACGTATTACTCTTTGCTATAAATTTAAATAAAATGGAATGAAAAGTAATGTAAAAGTAATGTTGTAAAGAAGAAAAATCACTATTAAACGGCGGCGCCACAAAATACGACAGAAGTCATGAAAGATCATCTTTCCTTTATAATATTTAAATGATTGCGTACGGGGGATTTCCATCCTGATGTGCACGCACACACATAAGCTGACACAGAACGCTCGTCGGAGATCAGAGAATTTTGCAGAATCGTATAAATGCTGGATTAAGATCGCGAAGGGGTAGAATCGAGATTGTGATCTTTTAACGATTAATCGTGCAGCTCTTCGTGACTTTCTTTCTTTTCCCCGGATGACAGAGCGAGCAGATGGTGGGGCTTTTGCTGAACACCATCACGCTCTCCGTTCCTCTCTCCGGCAGTCTGAACCCCAACTTCCTCAGCTTCTCTCATGGCGAATACTTCTACAGCCTCTTCCAAACGTCCATCAACACGGAGTTACTGTGTCGTGTCGACCGCACCGTGCCACTGTTGTTGGCCGCCGCTAACCAGAACCCCAACATGGTGAGGCCTTTTACTCCGTTTCTCCAAACGCTCCGATTTACGCAAAGTTCTTCTCGTAGGTCAGTGTTCTTCTGAACGGCATGCTGGATCACAGCTTCCGCGAGCGCTCCATCAGAAAGTCACAAGGCTTGAAAATGGCTGAAGAAGTGCTGAAGGGCTGGAGTCTGCTCAAGCCGTGGTGGGACGGTCCCGCAGCTTCACCCGAGAGCAAAACCTCCGTCTTGTCGCTGCTCGCCAAAGTTCTCCAGGTATTTTATCAAGCGAATTAATTCATTATCCAAGAAATATCCATAAACCAAGATTATCAGTTCCAGTAGACTTTGAACTGTGAAATTGTGCTCAGGTTTCCTATTGGTTGCACTATTAATTGGTTCACAGTCTCAAATTCATTCCCACTTATTTGTGTTGTTTTCCTGCGCAGATCGACTCTTCCGTGTGCTCCAAAACTGATCATCCGGCGTTCAATGTCGTCTTCAGCACTTTCACCGCTCTACTCACAGACGCTTCTTTGCCTTTAAACCTCAAGGTATGTTTTCCCAATACTAATCCATTAAAAGACTTCAGTGAAGTGCTAATTTAGGCATAATTTAGGATTAATACTACCACATACACAACTCCAATAGCCAGGGATGTGCGGTTCATGTAAAAGAAAACAATGTTCCACACGTTTAATAACGTCTATAAAATGTTAAACATCCTGTAGCGCTAAACATCCATTCAAATTTGCAAATTGAAATTTGAATTTGAACATCCACTGTGAGCTAATTTCTTAGGTCAAATGGTGCAAGGCCGGGACATTTTTATATCCAGTTCATTTTTGCTACACTTTATTACCAAAAGTTTTCGTTCACCCAGCCAAATGATGAGGTTTTTCAGGAATTTGGTTTGGCCCTTTAGTTCCAGTGAAAGGAACTTTGAATGCTTCAGGATACCAAAACATTTTGGACAATTCCAACCCTATAGAACACCTTTAGGATGAATTAGAGCGGAGACTAAGAGCCAGGCCTTCTCGACCAACATCAACGTGTGACCTCGCTTTTAGAAGAGTGGTCAAAAATTCCTATAAACACACTCCTCAAAGTTGTGGACAGCCTTCCCAGAAGAGTTGGAGCTGTAATAGCTGCAAAAGGTGAACCGACATCATATTGAACCCTATGGAATAGGAATTCAGTAAGTTCATGTGTGAGTCAAGGCAGGTGAGCGAATACTTTTGGTAATATACTGTATATAAAATGTGTGCATGTGTGTTTTTTGTTTCAGAAGAGATCTAACAGCATTATTTTTCTGGGGTTTTTTCTTAGTGCCAGGCTCTGATTATACTTCCCTTCTTCACCACGTTACCCATCATGCCCCTGAAGGAGCTCGGCAGGGCTCTGGACTCACTGGTGGCGACACACTTCCCAATGCAGTCTGATGAGTTTCCCCCGGGCTCTCTCCAGTGCAACAACTACATGGACTGCATACGCAAGGTGACAAATCATCATACATAATACTCCTTTTATTTGAGTAGTTATAATCAATAGGAAATTTCATGATAGCATAACTGCTGTAATTACATTAAAATAACTTTTTCAGTTGGATGATTTGTTGAAACAAGGCAAGCAGACACAAGTTGATAATTTCCCAACTTTCTATTTGATTAAACAAGCATTTTTCCTTTAAGGTCACAGAGGAAGCAAGATGTTGTTGTGTAAAGTGCTTTGGCTAAACGCATAAATGTGAATTCTGCAGTTTTTAGATGCCGTGCAGCTGTCGCAGTGTCCCATGCTGCTAAAGCTAATGGCTAAGGTTCTGTGTCGGGACAAGAAGCACATCATGGAGGAACTCTTCCAGGCCTGCTTTCAAAACATTGCTCGCCAGTGAGGAGTTCTTCATTATTACGTCCCTCCAGGATTTTTTTTGTGACCGATTTTGCAGTTGCAATATCCAGAAATAATAATAATTGTAATAATAAGTTTACTTTTTAGACTTGAGATTTACATACAGATTTTGAAGCACTTGCAAAAAGCTGTTTTATCCCCAACAGTATTATTTCTACAGATCATTCCTTGCATGAATAAATGTTGTACATCCTTAACTCCAATGGAAATTCTTACACATTTTTACGTAAAATATTTTACAATATTTTCATAGCTGATTTGATAAGATCGCTAAAATTAGTTAACATTTTTTTTTCTGTTAACCTATTATATACCTAATTATATTTGTTTATTAAATTATATTAATACGGTGTTTATATTAAGTCAATTTCAAATTTTGCTTGACAGATTTTTTTTTTTTGTCTTGTCTTCAATACCAACTTTTCTATTACAGGTCCCAGACCGAAAGACAAGTTCTTCTCCTCACTTCAATGTACCAGTCGTTTCAGGCCAAGGATGGTTCTTCAAACTCCATGCTTGCTGGTCTCATGGACCGAGTCATCTTGACTCTCGCCACTTACTGCAGCTCTCAAGCTCTGTCCCAGTTCTTCATCTCTAACATTTCCAGTATCATGTCCACGCTACAGACGCGCTTCACCAAGGTGAGTCAGGCAGAGTGTTTTCGCAGTAGGCCTTGTTTTAAGCTGCATTCTCCGCTTCAGTCTGTAGAGGCCGTGTTTGAGAGTCAGATCGTGATGAGGATCGGCTGTTGTAAGCTGCTGGAGATCCTTTACTCTCGTCTGCCTAAAGAAGAGCTGTATTCCAAAAGCTCAGCTATCAACCAGGCCTTCTGTGGAGCAGCTAATGCAGAGGGCAATGAGCTTTCCAAGAGCCTTCTCAAGTACGTTCATCACAGGGAAACCAAAAACCCAGTAGATTTAGTGTACTATATATTGCACTTACACTGTAGAAATATAAATGTTTTTTTTTTTTGAACAGCAAACTGATCAAGTTACTGAAAATTGAGATTTTTTAAAATTCATTTTAACCTTTATATTCAAAGATTTGAAACACTTCACTTCACTTTTCACTCCACTTTTTGTTTTTTCACTTGCTTCATAAACAAAATTTTATTACAATAAGTTCCAATTAATAAAATAATAGGTTACTTGTGTACTAAACTTTGTAGCGGCTTTGAAGTGGTCTTTTTCATTTCATTTCATTTCATCTTTATTTGTTCTTTTTTTTTTGTGGTAATGTTAATTATATTCCACCCTAAGAACAGGAGTAGGAAGAAGATCAGTCTTGGACTGAGAAAAGCGCTATATAAATGAACTTGATCTTGAAATTCAACAATGCTTACATTTCGAATTGGGTTTAATTAGAATAATTAGAAGTATTATTGTAGTATAGTATCTGTACGTGACTTCAGTATTCAAATCTTCACAAACTCTCACTCTACACCGCAAAAATAGAAAAGTTTTTACTAATTTTATCCTCATTGTGGGCTTTATTTTTAAAGCACATGTAAAGAACAAATATCTGCCCAAAATGCAGTTAAACAGTTTAAAACTCAGAAAAGCAGTGTATTCCACAAACTTATCAGCTACTTGTTTTTTCTTTATGCTCTAGTTTGAATGTGTCTTCTCAAGTTCCTTTTGTACATCAGTGACGTGTTTAGCACGCGCTCATTGCGACTCGATCCTCAGATCTCGATCAGGAACTGCAGGAATTAAAACCTTCCGTCAACATCCATCATTAAAACACCTAGAATTTTAGCTTCTTGCATGTTCTTTGTATTCATTGGTTATTTTCATGTTACATTTTTCATAACTAATTGTAATTTAAGTAAATTATGAAAGTCAAGTGAATGCTGTGTAAACGGCTTTTCGTGGCAGGTCTTGTTTTGAGGCCTTCACCGAGAACATGAGCGGAGAGACGGTTCTTCTGGAGCTGAGACGACAGTACCACTGTTCGGCCTATAACTGCGCCATCGCCCTGATCAGCTGCAGCTTCAACGAAACCAAGTTCTACCAGGGTTTTCTTTTCACAGAGAAACCCGAAAAGGTCTGGAATGCTTCCAGAGCGATTCTAAAATGGTCTTTCTGGTTTAATGCGAGCTTGTTCAATGATGCTTCTTCTGCTGTCACTTCTCCAGAACCAGCTGACTCTTGAGAACCTCATTGATGCTAAAAGACTGTACAGTTTCCCGGTTGAGATTGATGTGAGTAAAGCGATTGATTGAAGACTTGATGGATCTTCATGTCTTTAAGTAAACGTGTGTTTGCAGGTCCCGATCGAGAGGAAAAAGAAGTATGTCATGATCAGAAACGAAGTGAGTGGGGAAAACGGAGGTGAGATGTTCATACGTAAAAATGGAAATAAAGTTGCTTAATATAACACCCAGTTCAATACATGTAAAAATATAAATAAACATCTGATGAATGTTCATTGCAAAAATTTATTTTTTAAAAATGGATACATGTTTGAAAGAATTGCAGCGTTTAAAATTTGTGCTAATTCTATTATTTTATTTAATTTTTTTTTAATTGTAAATATCCACATGTTGCTTTAGTCAACAAAAAGTGTTTTGTTTTTTTGCCGTTTTCAGCAATATCTCCCAACGCTAGTTTACAGTTCCTAGTGAAAATAAACATTTGATAAACGCCTAAATAATGAGCACGTTTACTAGCAGTCATGCAGGTCATGAATGATGATAGTGTATCTTTCCCCAATCCATGTTTATTAATTGTGAAAATATGAAATATGTGTTGCTGTAATAACACAAAATAGGTAGATGAAATAAAGTACAGAAAATAAATCCAGTTGGTTCCACCGTGGGTGCTTTGTATCTGCTTTGTTGATATCCTTTGAGTAAGTAAGACTGCTGTTATTTCAGATGCGCCGGTTTACCTCTCCTCTCAGTCGTACATGGCCGACAGCAGCCTGAGTGAAGAGATGAGTCAGTTTGACTTCTCCACTGGAGTCCAGAGCTTTTCCTACAACTCCCAGAATCCTTCTGCTGAACGCTCCTCAACAAGGACTCCGGTACATAGTTTGAAGGTTTCAGTTCAAATAAGTCCGTAGCTGCTAATTTTGAGTAAATAGTGGTAAAAAAATGATTTACCTGTACTCTTGTCTTTTACAGTAGAGCTGATGTTGGCTACGTAGGTCATTGGTTCAGTCCCTTAAGAATGCAGGATTTATTCTCGATTTATAACTAATGATGTTTAACCCTCTTGTTATGTTCTGGTCAAATTGTCACATTTACAAATACGTATTTTTTTTTTAAATGTACATTTAAATGTACTTTTTTTTTTTTCACTTTTCCTGCTTCTCGTGTAACCTACATATAAACAAAGAATGGTTCACTTGACATATTTGTAACACCTCTACATGTTTTTGTTACAATGAAAATGTTCGCGTTAATTTGACCCTTCAGACAAAATGGAAGCTAAAAAAAGTCAGAAAGTACTACAAATACTATTTGTTTCTTTGCAACAATGAGAGCAAAAAGACCGCTTTCTCACACACTGTTGCACACACTGTTTTCGCACACAACTTTCGGGTTTCTGACACTTATCTGAACAATAAAGGTCAAGCTGACCCACAAACGTTATTGATGTTCCTCTGAAACAAACATAACAGGAGAGTTAAGTCAGTTTGGATAAAAGCCTCCAATAAAAAAAAAGCCTCAAATAAAAAAGTTTTATGTAAATGTCTGTGTATATTTCTGTTTGTTTTAGGAGCGTAAAGAGGTTTTGTCTCAGGGCGACACCGTGGAGCTGGAGATGGATGAGCTGAACCAGCATGAATGTATGGCCAGTATGACGGCCCTGCTCCGCCACATGCAGAGGAACAACATCACGCCCAAGATAGAGGAAGTCCGTCACTACAGTGAAATTCTCATTAAGTCTGAGTGTTATCATGCATGAATGCAGATGTGTGTGATGTTTGGTTTTAGGGTGCAACACCCAGCGTTCTTCCACCCTGGATGAAGTTTCTGCAGACCAAGCTGGACAATCCATCCACACCACTCAACATAAGACTCTTCATCGCAAAACTCGTCATCAACGCAGAGGAGGTATTGTTCCACATTACAATTTTCCAAATTGCAAAACATGCGACATATGGAAGTATGAATTTGCATGTTTGCCAGATAAAGGCAACTTCTTATATCGATATGATAAACATTTTACTGGAGCATATGTTGATGCAAAATCGATAATTCACACATTTTTCTGGTACTTTGTACATGTTATATATTATGTACATGAGGAAATCGTGTGATTTCGCGTGAACTTAATTCTCAATGAATTCTTAATTCTCAAAAGTCAGAAATACGTATTTGTTGTTCATGTGCTGCAACATGCACATGATCAACTAACTGCATGAAATAATAATACACAATATATATATATATATGAGCAAACGTGGAGATTTTTGTACATGGGTAACATGAAGTTTAAAAATGCTGGGAAAAGTGTCTTGCTTAGACAGTCTAATTTAGTTAATGATAAAACCAAACATGTAATTGCATGTATAAACTAAATAAATTGCATGTACAGTTACCACGTGGAATACAACATCAGACAAGTCTTGTTTTTCAAGTTGTTTTTTTTTTTTTTTTTAAATATTTTAATAATTTGATGGTTGTTTTCTTTCTGCTTTACATGCTTGATTTTAAATGGATTGACTGATAATTTATTTCAGATATTCCGTCCATATGCAAAAGACTGGCTGGGCCCTTTGCTTCAGTTGGTGGTCTGTAATAGCAACGGAGGAGAGGGCATTCACTTCATGGTGGTGGACATTGTAGTGACCGTCCTTTCATGGACCGGTGTGGCCACACCAAAGGTCTGAACGAGATTCTGCTGTTACCTAAACCCGCATGAGCTGTATGTACAGAGAAACTGCCATCACAAAGCATCTCTCCTGTTTTGCAGGGTAACACAAGAGACGAGGTTTTGGCCAACCGGCTTCTTGAGTTTCTGATCAAGAACTGCTTCCACAACAAGCGAGCCGTTTTCCGACACAATCTGGAGATTATCCGCACGCTTGTGGAATGCTGGAAGGATTGTCTCAACGTTCCCTATCAGTAAGACAAGTCACTGTTGCAGAGTTAGACACGCGTTTCTTTTATTCCTGTGTGTTAATGTGCTGTGATTATAATGTTAATGGAAGAAAATAAAAAATTCAATTATAATTGTCATTTTATTTTTTTTCTCTTTGATAGTTTATACAATAACAAACAAAAACATTAAATCAATAAGTATGACTTCTTACATATTTTTATTAGCTTGTACAATGTGAGTTAACACCTTTTTTTGTTTTTTTGTTTTTTTTTTTGCAGTTTGATATTTGAACGTTTCTCAGGGATGGATCCCAACAGTAAAGATAACTCCGTGGGGCTGCAGCTTTTAGGCATTGTCATGGCCAATAACCTTCCTCCATATGGCCCTGCGTGTGGCATTGAACAAGACAGGTACTGGTTTAATGAGACTCCGCCCATGAATAATACACTTCATGATTAATGTATTCCACTATTGTAAGTCATGCACATACGGTAATCAATTTTAATAATAGTTATTTAGAATAAACTTTATAGTAGCATTTTTTTATTCATACAGTATAAGGAACAATTAGCTGTTTAACTGGGGGAAAAATAAAAATTTTAGGGATTGAATTTGGTTGAATAGGTTGAATAGGTTGAATTTTCTACAGAAATATACATCAAATATTCATGAAGCATAATGAAGTGAATACAACATAATGAAGTATCGCAATAATACAGATTCAGAACTGTTAAACAGGAAAAAAACATTAGACTGTTTTTTTAGGGAAACTGTAAAAATTGTAATGTGTAGCGTTCTTTGACCATATTTACAATATTCATATTTTGCCAAATGAAACTCTTTGCTTTCTTAAACGTCACATTACAGATACTTTCAGTCGCTTGGCAACAACCTTTCATTCGTCAGATATAAAGAAGTGTATTCCGCCGCCTCGGAGATCATCGGCTTAATTCTCAGCTATATGACGTCAAGAGAAAACGTATGTGGGATGCTTTTCATGTTCTTGGCATGTGTTTCTCTCTTTATAGTTTTTATAATCCTTATTGTATATTACCGTAACTGTGCTGCAGCTAAATGAAGGACCCTTGTTCAATGTCACGGTTACCAGACTAATGGAGTTGAGGAAGAAGGAGTTGGATGACAAATTTATCATTTGTCTGAGCAAAGTGTGCAAACATTTCCCACCACTGATGGACAGGTGAGATGAACCTTATTAAACATCAGTCCTTTACAAGCATGTTTCCGGAAACCATGTGGTTGTTGTTGCACAGATTTGTGAATCCCGTTCTTTACCTGCTGCCGAAGCTGCACGGCCAGTTGAAGACTCACTGTCTGGAGTGTGTGCTGAGCCGCGCTGACGTCATTCCAGACATATTCCTGCACCTCAAGGCCAAAGGCATCGCACAGACTATGAGCCACAGGTCAGACATCACTGTGTCCTCCTAGGGCTCCATTTATGCCTCAAAACCTACAATTTTTCTTGGGCTGCTTTTTGGCCGAACCAAAGTTCGGTTAAAGTGAGGCAGAAACAGAACCAGCGAAAATATGAGATCGCATGGCGTGTTCACATTTACTGAACGTTTGAAAGATTATTATTCACTGACAAAATGTTCAAGTTCAAAATTTGAAATTGACATCAGCGTCTGCAGCCTTGAGTTGAGTTCTTTTTCTCAAGATCTTTTTGTGAGTAAGAACCTCTAATCAAATAATTGTAACGACTGCATTCCAGATGTGCCAATGTGTCATTATTTCAATCAATCAAATGTGACCGATAAATTTGTCTTCATTTAAAAAATTGTGTGACGTGCAAATTTTCTTGGGGTAATATTAGTGACCTATGATTAAAAGGATTAAGATTTTTAAATTAAAGGGAGATGAGAAGTGCAGGAACTGTTTTGGATGGAGTGAAATTAAAGGGGAGTTCTCTTTCCGTCCTATGTGTTTCAGGGATGATGCCAGGCAGCGTCTTTGTCTAGACATCATACACAAGATCCTGGCGCGTCTGAAGCCAGACGAGCTGAAGGAGATTTTGGGAACGGTCACCGAGTTTGTGTCTCACCCTTCTCCTGCCTGTAGAGAGAGAATGTACGACATCCTGATGTGGATTCAGGACAACTACAGGTTGACATCCTCTTTTCACTCTTTTTATTTCAGCTTTTCACTTTTACTGTGTATAAGAAAGCAAAGAAAACTGATGCAAAGGAACACACACTGTGACGTTAAATGCTACATTTTTATTGAGAAAAAATTGCAACAATTCAGGAAACAAAGACTGAGCTAATCAATCGTTTGTTCCGTCGAAGAACCAAAGAGAGTTTTGCATTGCTCTTGTAATGATAAGAATAGATAATCTTTATTGCCATTGCACAATAGTGCAGCATAATTAAGGTGCAAAAATGACAGTGGAAAAATACAAAGATATAAAGATATTTACAGGCAAAATAAAAGAGATATTCAAAGGCAGTGCAATACAAATCGCAAGTTCAAGTTCAGAGCAATTGTAAGGAGCTTTTCACAATTTTAACTGTCTTAAAGCGCACAAGAGATGTAAACATGTACTCACCACATTTGCAAACACAGTACAGTACTTGGAAAAACATTCTATTTTTTAGGGCATTGAGTGTATTTATTGCAGACTTTTTCTGAGTCTGTCAGTCCTGGAACACTCTGAGGAGATTGACAGGAGCATCGTCACCTTCAAGCTTTTTCCTCTCCTTCTGATTTTCTCAGGACTAGAGACGGTGAAAATTACTAATCACGAGTTCTTATTGAGTAGGTCACCAGAATGGATGATGATAGCTAAAAAAAAAGATGAATAAATTGTAGTACAGGAATATAAAACAAGTTTTAAAGGTGTGGAACGACATTTTTACAATTAACGGTGACAAAGAGAAGAGCCCCTGCCTGATGACTCTTATTCAAGGGCAGTGGCAAAAGAAACAGTTTGAAAACTTAAATGAAAGTGACATCGCACTCTCCCACTAAATAAACAGGGTTATTGTATCTTTGAAAAAAAAAAAACACTATTTTTTTATTCATAAACGACATGTTTATGAATCTAAAAGGCTGGTGTGTTTTCAGTGATTCTGAGAGTCGAGAGGACATCACCTCGGTTGAAGTGCTGGGATCGGCCCGAGAGTGTCTCCTTCAGGGGCTGGTGGACGAGAACACGGGCCTTCAGTGAGTCCACACGGTCCACGTTCAAGCCTCTCGCGAATCTCAATGACACTGGCTTTTTGCTATCAGACTCTACGTGCGGAACTTCTGGAGTCACGAAAGCCGTTTACCATCAGCTACGATGGAGCGACTGCTGGTGGTGATGAAGTCGCTTTACTCCTCTCGGATTGAAGAACGCTTCCTCGGCCTGGCCACCGACCTGCTGCTGGAGATGACCAGTCGCAGCCCAGACTATACGCGCAAGATGTTTGAGTTTCCACTGTCAGAATGCAAGTTCCAGGTATGAAACCAATTGCATATCTGACATCATGATGAATCATCTGATGTTATTGGTGGGATGTGCACAGATCAATAGAGACTGAGATTTGCACTATAATGAATAATATGTTCAATATTTAAGCGACTGACCGTTAATGTGGCCTACTAAAGTATATATACAGTGGTACCTCCACTTACAAATGACTCGAAATATCGTCTCTTTGAACAAAATTATTTCACCATTCCATTTGTTGGTATGTCGAAATGTTGTAGCGACAAGAATGTTAAGCAAGTTTTTTTTGACCAATATTATGCAGTAAGATCTTGGAACTTGCAAGTGTCCAGACATATTAAACATTTTTTTTTTGTTTTGTTTTGTTTTTTTCTTCAAGCACATCAGTAAAAAAAAAAAAACACTTTTACAGAAGTAAAACTGTAAAATCAGTTTTATTGACCAAGCCGTTTGGTTGTGAAACTGCGACACCCGGTGGCAGAGAAAGGCAATGCAGGTGGAGATGCACCGAGACCCTTTGTGTAATGATGCACTGATCAGCGTGAACATAGTTAGTGCAACCAACAGTCGTGTTATTTTGCAACAACACGGACATTACAGAGAGATGTTTGTTTGTGTATTGTTTTTTTTCATCACTTATTGCGACGTTTTATCTAATTATAAAAACTTTTTTTATCAGGACAGATTATGGAATGTACATGCAAAATGAGCCCCATTTTACAAAATTACCATTTTACAAAACTATTGTCGGCATGAATTAATTTCTTAATACACAGATACCACTTTGTGTCTGTGTGTGTGTGTGTATGTATAGATATGTGTGTATTTGTTTATATATGTAAGTGGTTATATTCTATATTATAAACAATCCATAAATTGCATTAGACTATGTGGGAGGTATTGTGTTGAAATTTATCATTTATTGGTAAAATGAATAATAAGCATTACAAAAAACTGTAATACAGTGCCAATCAGAACGGAATAATCATCTAATCAGTGATTGACTGGTTGATCTTTATTGGTTTAATTTAATATATTAAAAAATGCTTTCAATTGTATGATTTTTCCCACAACATCATATGATAAAATGCATTAAATTAAAAAGCATTTGGCTCTTTTTGTATTTAAGACTCCTCTCCTCTGTTCCAGGACTACACCATAGATGCTAGCTGGCGTTTGCGTAGCACGGTCCTCACACCAATGTTCATGGAGACCCAGGTAACACAGGCCGCTGGCTCTCTGGCTCTAGATCCGGCAGGAAGTCAGGTGATGAGGGGTCAGCTCAGGGCCACACAGACCTCACTGGAGTTCTCTCAGACTCTGGCTCCTGGATCAGGTGCCCGCCTTCATTTATTTGACGTGTTCAAATAATTATTTGTGTCTCAAATTCAAATTCCAATTTTATTTGTCACATCCACAATTATTTTTCCAACAATGTGAAGTGAAATGTATTTTGCAATCGTCCGGCATGTTAACATGGACCACTGTTTTTTATCTTTATTATATATATTTTTGTGGCCTGATTATGTAGCTTTTGTTGGGTGACGGAACAAGAAAAATTAACATAGGGGATAAAATAAAAATAAAACACAAAAGCAATTAAACAACAAGAATACAAAAGCAATAAAAAAAAGTTCTTGAGCAAAAAAAATTTCTGAATGTGTAAAATATTCTTTTAGGACGACGGTCGGCCTATAATTGGTTAACAGGAAGTAGTGTTGACACACTCGCTGAATATTCCCTGTCATCCGATTCACTATCGTCGCTCATGGTGTTTGAGAAAAAGAGATCAGAGCGCCCCCAAGCTGCTTGGAGGGCCGTGGGTTCTGGCTTCGGTTCCAAGCGTCTTACTGCGGCTGCGGATGACACGGACAGTCGGACCTCAGGTGGGTTTTCCAGATCTGTTTGGAGTCGTGATGTTGTCTTGAGTAGAGAAATTCACATTGTTTTTTTTTTTTTTTTTTTAACAGCAGAGAGAGAGCGGCGCGCAGACATCCTGAGGCTCAAGAGGAGATTTCTAAAGGATAAAGAGAAAGAAAGCTTCCGATTTGCAAAGAAAGAAATTCAGTCGCAAAGAACTGAAAAGGTAAATCTTGTGATGACTTAAAAAGGTTATTGATGGAAATCCCTATGATCATTGTTAGAATTCACGTCGACCCAAAATCCATTGAGTCTGTTTTTTTTTGTGCCTGATTGGAACAAAACTTCTTTTTCCAAGTCTAAATTCAAATGAATTAGCGATGCACCGATACCACTTTTTTGGAAAACGAGGACAGATACGAGTACTTACATTTTAATACTCACCGATACCGAGTACTTAATAAAAACTGGATTTACAGGTAACAGCTTTGGTTATATAATTTAACAACATTTAAAATGAAAAGCATGTTGTATGCGACATATTACAGAATAAATAAAATATACATGTATTAGGTATATAAATTAGAAAAAAAAAATGTAAACAGTGAGTGTGCAACTCAAGAATCTTTTTTAGTTTGATGTAAACTCTGCCGCTTTAGACAACAGCACAAAGGGCATTAATAATAAATCTTTGCTGTTTAGTACACACTATTTGAATAAACTAACAAAATATTCTGTCTCATTAGTATTTTTTAGTATGAATTCACTTTAAAAGTTTAAAAATGCTCTTGCGCTCTGAGCTGCAGGCTGGCGGCACTGTGGGCGGGGCTCTCGGTGGCTGAGATTAACTTCTTACACGCCGATCAAAATAGACATTTCTCAGACCGTGTTTTTTTTTAACGAGTGTGATTACTTTAGAAAATGTGTTATCGAGGTCGACATTACATATTACAAATGCATGAATTCTCTTGCCGCTATTCTCATACGACCTTGTTATCTGTGATTTCCAGGCCAGAAGAGCAGACCTGAAGCTCCAGCAGGACGCCCGGGTCACGCTGTACCGCAGCTACAGGGTTGGAGATCTTCCTGATATTCAGATTCAGTACAGTAGCTTGATCGCGCCGCTTCAGGCTCTGGCACAGGTTCGGCTTTAAGCTTCACCACTACAACTTCTTCAAAAATACGTATTTACACGAATGTAAAGCACCCCTTTTTTTTTCGAATTTTCGATGCTCAAAAACTTTGGGGATGCTTATAATTGTAGATTTTCAATGTGCACGTAAATACGTATAAGCCCCCATTTTTCCATAATACAAGTCAGGAGCAATCACAAAAAAACGAAAACATGTCGCCTTTATGCAGTGGTCCGCATGTGCGTCTTTAATAAATTGTTCGTAGGTGGACGTGCATATGACTTTTTATTGGCTCAATGACAGAAATTAAGACACATTAGACACGCCGCAACTCTTAACAGGGACCAAATAACACTGGAAGAAGCAAGATTAAACAGCTTGTTGTAATATAAATGATAATACTTACAGTAGAGACTACATCCGTGTAGCTTAGCGCTAACGGCTACAAACGGACTCCAAAGTGTCATCGCAGAAAGAGAACAGTCCAAAATGAAGAACGCGTAAAAATTAAGTAAAAAATCCAAGGAACAGACACAATCAAAACGCTGGGTCTGCTGCACAATGAAACGTGATATTTTGCTAAAATCATCGATGTAGACTGCTGATAATGGCGGCTTGAGCTGCTCTTGCCCTGACTGGAGTTCAGAAAGTCTTTGAATCCCAGTGAATTATGGGAGCTGTTGTTCCAATCGCTAGAATTGATTATTTTTGTGCTAATATTTAAGTAAAACAACATCAAACTGATACGAGTCACTAGTTAAATTGGTAAATAAAGAGAAAGACATATTTTTAAGAGAACTGCATTTAATTTAGCTTAATTTAATGAATAAATAATTAAATTATTATTTTTTTTTTCTTTTTTTTTGCATCTGAAAAATCAGGAGGGGGGGTGCTTATATTGGCGTAAATACGGTATTCCCTGGATCTATTCTTCTTTACTATGGATTTCTTCTGATGAACGTACGATGTAATGTTTTCCAGAGGGATGCCACACTAGCCAAGCAGCTGTTCAGCTCCCTGTTTGCTGCCGTGCTGCTGGAAATGAAGGGAAGCAGCTCCGGTGAAGAGATGTCCAACATTCTGAAGGACCTTCTGCAAACTCTGAACGGCCTCCTCAACACAAGCACTGTTTACTTCCCTTCTTTTATCGCATGTGTGCAGGTGTGTGGCATATGAATCAATATCTCTTTCAGAATATGCAGATTTTCAGTCTTTATAAAATGTAAATTGTGTGTGGGCTGTAATTATATATTCTGAATATGTACCATAATAATCCGTTTCAATCAAGACATGAAGAAGTTGTTTATTCAAGATGTCGCATCAGTCACACCAGATTAACTCATGGACTTTTGCTTGTTGTAAAAGAAGCCCGAATTTTTTACTCAAGAGACACTGAAAGACCTATTTCTATGTGCTTATCTCTTATTTCTTTACTAAAAAATACATATCAAACTTACTTATAAAATGTTCATGTAGGAGTATGTTTTCCTAGAAATGTTATTTAGTCTTAAATTGACATGACACAATATTATGTGTGTATGCATGTATACACTATATACGTACAGTATTTAACTACAGTAAATATCTTGACTTGACATTGTATAGTTTCTATACAAGTTTGTTTGTTAATTTTGTACCGTAAAATGTGTGTATACTAGTATTCGCTCTATACAGTATACAACTACAGTACTATATACGTGTGTGTGTGTGTGTGCATTAGGCCTTTCTTATCAATTTGTGTCTGAGTTTTTCAGTTTGAATGACAGAAATATCATGCAATTCCCCCTGATTAAAGATGAATGCCATGCACTGATAATATTTCTCAACAGGATATAAGTTATCATCACAAGGAGCTTCTCGCCGTGGAGCCTGTGAGTGTCAGTGCCAGTAGTCTCGCCAGCCTCCAGCAGCCCATGGGCATCTTACTGCTGGAGGAGAGTCTTCTTCATCTCACCAGCGTCTCGCAAGAACCTCCATCCAAACGAGCTCGAGGAAGACGCGAGGTGCCACCAGACACTGCCAGATGGATCCACCTGGCCAAGTAAGATCCACTGTCCTTCACGTTCATCATTCCGTCCCATCCGCCTGCCGCACTGATGAGGAACCCGTCCTGCAGACTCTACAGGTCTTTGGGAGATTATGACGTGGTCCGAGGAATCTTCAGTGGCAAAATCGGCACCAAATCGATAACACTGACTGCCCTGCAAGCGGAGGCTAAGAGCGATTACGCTGAAGCGGTGAAGATGTACAACGAGGTACTGACGTGCTTTATTAGCATAAGTCTTTTTTCTTATAAGACGCACTTTAACACATTTTACTAGATTCATTTATGTTATAATATTAATAATTTGGTCACTTATGTCTCAACGTTGGTTGTGTTGTAGAGTGATGCGAAGAGTAACAGAAGTGTGGCAAGCTATATTTACATTTAAGCCTTTATGACTAATCTAAATGACTTTTGACTAGTCATTAATCACTATGACTAGTGTTAAACTTGTTGGCTTTAATTGGAATTGTTACTGTGATTGTGGCAAACACACAGAAAGCAACCTAAATGTTTAATGGATGAAATGTTATTTTGGCTTGCCATAGTTCCTCAATTCTCTTTTGATCTATGGTTTTTCACCAGGCGCGTTTCAACAATACCTTCAAACCATCTGAAGCCAAATAATTCAGAGCTCAACCAAAGAACTACAAATGCTAGATGTTGCGAACACGTTTAATAAATTTAAAAAATAAATTTGTTTTTCAAAAGTTTTGTTTACTTTTTCGGATCTCATAATTTGATGTGTAGTATGTGATAATAGACGTTTATTAATGGTGCCGCTATTAATCAGGTGCGCCTTAAAGTCTGAATAATGCTGTAGAAATGGATGTGCAGTACACTATTGGGACATCTCAAAAAGCCAATTTAGTGACATTTATGCAACATATGTCAGAGCGAATGCTAGCAACACCAAAGTCTGGGTTCAATTTTCAGCAAATGTATGATGTTGTGTCAAAATTCAACTGTTAAACAAAACATTCTTGGTTCTGTTCTCAGGCTCTCAACAAAGATGAGTGGAGTGATGGAGAGCCCACGGACACCGAGAAAGACTTCTGGGAAGTGGCGGCGATGGATGCGTACAATCACCTGACCGAGTGGAAGTCTCTTCAGTACTGTGCCACCATCAACATCGACGAGCATTCTCCCGGCAACCTCGACAACATCTGGAAGGAGCCCTTTTATGTGGTGAAGATGGTTGATGGTTGAGCTTGGAGACACTAACCTTCAAGTGGATTTGTGTTTGTCCGATGCAGGAAACGTACCTGCAGCACGTGATGCGGAGCATGCTGAAGCAGCTGCAGCTCGGGGAGCGCGACCAGGCTCTGCTCAGCTTCGTTGATGCCGCCATGAAGAAGGAAGAGCACAAGACCATCATGGAGAGCCATTACAGCCAGGAACTGAGTCTCCTGTACATCCTACAAGAAGACTATGACCGAGCCAAGTACTACGCCAACAACTGCATGCAAGTCTTCATCCAGGTTGGTTCGCGGGGCCTAGTCATATCACACATGTTTGGTAGACAAGACTGATTCATGTTTAGGGTCACCTAGACCAGTGATTCTCAACCATTGGGCCGGGCCGCGAGCGCCACCTAGAGGGCCGCGAGAATATTTTTTTCCCGCGACCGCGGGCCGCGAAGTCCGCGGAACAACAATGACCACTAGATGGCGCTGAGGTGTCAACATGCTCCAATAAGCAGCAGTCAGTAGCGGCAGACTTTTGACTGAAGGTGGAGGACGTTCTTAAAACAAACAAATGAAGATAGAAGTTACGACTTCAATTCGTTTATATTAATGGCAAAAATATCAAACATTAGCTTAAACAGCTTGACATCTTCGTTTTTCGCATGCAATTTTTACATTTTTTCAGAAAATTAAGGAAAAATCTGAAACGAAAGAAAATAAAGCTTTCTGCTAAAAAGTGAAGATAGCAAGTGAAGAAAATGTAAAAAGGAAACGAAAATAAAGCCAAAAGATCTTAACATTTGTCTTGTAACATTTTGCCTAGTGCAGGGACTCTTACTTCGTTCTCTGGTTTTGTGCAATACCTTCATGCCACTATTTATTGTTAGTCACTTTTTTACTTATTTGTATTATACAGAGATTCTTTATGCAGATGTACATTTCTATTTTTTGCTTCTTTTATTATTATTATTATATTTCAATTTTGTGTATTTCATATAGTTATTAAATTCAACAAATCATGATTTGGATTGGCTGAAGTAATGTGTGTTTTAATGGGCCGCGGGACACTTTGATTTGGACAATTTGGGCCCCGAGGTCAAAAAGGTTGAGAACCCCTGACCTAGACAATTTTGTGTTTTCTCGTGAAAAGTCACACTTTATTTTCTAAGATCAAGGATAGACTGTCGAATTTCACGTGAAAATTGTCTGTTTCTGGCCTTTTTGAGCGTTTGATTGATGCCACAAATGTGATGCTCCAAATTCTCAAACTGGTAAACAGTTTCCAGCAGTGTTAACATGATCATACAAGGGTTTTACAATCATTCATTATCCTTCTGAGTTCTGACACAATTAGAAAACACCTTGTACCATTAAAACACTCGAGGGACTGTTGCTGAAAATGGACTTCGATACACTAATGACACTTATGTAGATATTGCACCACAAAGCAGACATTACTAGCTAGAATAGCTATTTACCACATTAGCAACATTTCGGGTGTATTTCCATTATTAGTTTAAAGTTATTTTCATTGACAAAAACAGAACTTTTCTTTCAGAAATAAGAAAGAAAAGAAAAATGTGACCCCAAACTTTTGAACGGTAGTGTATGTGGATATGAATGTTCATTTTTCCAAACACATCCTGTAGAATTACTCAAGTATTGATCCCCTGCTGAACCGCAGTCGCTTGACCGTGCTGCAGTCTGTCCAAGCTCTGACGGAGATCCAGGACTTCCTGTATAACATCACAGGGGAAGGTGAGAAGGCCACGCTACGTGTCGGTGTCTGCTCATTTCTCAGGCCTTTCGGCATTTAATTGTTTTTTTTTTCTGCTCAGTCTCAGTGAATTCCTTGAAGTTCATGATCGGACGATGGACCAGCCATTATCCTGATGCCAAACTGGATCCGATGAATGTTTGGGATGACATCATTACATCCCGGTGAGTCCGTCAGATGTTTGGAATACTGGAGTGATGCGTTTCACAAAATCATGGTCTTTATTTTGGAAAAGTGAACACAAACAAATAAGTTCACATCAACATTTTTTTTATTTAAAATATTTTTGTTATTGTATACAATGAAGAAAAGTGACATAGAAGACACATGACCTATGGCAAGCCCCATTGACATTTAACCCTGCGACTATTCTAAATCAGTGTGACTAGAATCTAGTCACTATTACTAGTTTGAGACATGCTGTCTGTTAGTACATTTGTTACTGACAATGTGGCAAACACACAGAGAAAAAAAATAGATGTTTTTTAAAGATTTGCTGTGGAGGTGTAAATGTTAATAAAGCTTAGAAATGTTTTCTCTGGGTTCTTGTGAATGTGTTTATCCAGACTTGTGACGAATACAGAGATTTATAATACAGTTCCTGATGTTTGACCAAAGATTTGAAAATGGACGTTTATTGATGTTCATGGTTCGAAATATTGTCCCCCTTATAGTTAAATAAAAAGGTAAAAATAAAATCTGTATTCTTGTTTTTAGCTGTTTCTTCTTGGACAAGATTCTGGAGAAGCTAATGTCCACCCCAGATAATAGTATGGAGTGGGAGAGTTCCCAGCAGGCCAGTGGAGAGGAAGTCAGTCAGCTGGTGAAGAACTGCAAGTTCAACATGAAGCTTCAAATGGCAAACAGCGCCTGGAATCAGGTGTTTACTACGGGTTTCATTGGGGAAATGCATGAAGAAACAAAGTCATAACTTTAGGTCTGTATCTTGTCAGAATAATTTTCCAGTGGCCACCAAGCTGTTGAAGGAGCTTCATCGTGAGGCCAAAGCGGATGAGGTGTGGCTGCTGCCATGGGTTCACAGCTTCAGCCGCTTCACTCACAGAAGAAGTGCCAGTCTCGGACCTGCGGAGAAGATCAACGCTCTGCTCAAGACCGTCCCACTTCTGAGTACTAACGATCCCTTATATCTTACCGTTGCTTTTAATGGGAACCATGCATGTTAGATGGTGAACCATGTCTATTGCAGTGGACACTGAAAAACACAGCGAAGAGGCATCGGCTCGGCTGTTTCGTGACCAGAAGACTTTACAAGGCATCACCTATGACCTGATGGCTGGTGCTGTGGACCACAGTTCTTCTGCTCTGGTGGCTCTAGGAGAAGACAAAGCTCAGAAAGTCCTCCAACTTTCAAAGGCCACTTCCATCGACCATGTAATTCCTTTTTTGTGTAATTCTGTTTTTGTTAGAGGAAGCCAGGTCTTCTCCAAGTTCACCTGGGCATCCTCTTTCTTCCAACACTCATTAGATGGAGGATAAAAACATTAGATGGAGACTCAAAAATGCTCTGTGATTGGTTTGCCGCTTATTTTTTTTATTTTGGGATTTGTGGCCTACAAATAACAGAGTCTACTTGTTTCTCCTCAGGTGGTGGAGGGTCTGCAGATCCAAGCTCTGGAGATGTTACAGAGTGCTGCTCATAAAGCAGAAGAAGAGGAGCAGTCCTTCAGCCAGGTGGACGCTAGTGGTGTGGTGGAGGCCTACATGACCCTGGCCAACTTCTGTGATCAGAGGCTGAGACAGCGAGAACAGAAGGAAGAGGGTGAGGAAGATCTTACATTACCGATTGCTTCACTGAACTCGACGTCAGTTTTGCAGTCGATGGATGGTTGGGAGCTATTGACTTTCTTGACTGTTTTGTAGGGGTGGGCGGAGATAAAATTGATTTCACAGTGTTTTCTAGTGTCCATATGGTATCGGTATTATGTCACATAGTTGGAGGGGGTTACATTTTAGTAGACTTTAAATAAATTTAGAATTCAAGGTTTGCGTATAATGTACCTAAAGTAAGAATTAGACCTGAAGATGCCTCTGCCATACCGTATATCCTAGACTAGTTAATATGTTAGCTCAAGTCGTGGTAGTTCAAGTCTTGGTCTTGGTCTTTGTCTTGTCATAGTCTTAGTGATAATCACAGCCCTTTACTTAAACATCAACAACCTGACGATCAAATGAATAAAAAACAGCAATTCTCTTACATATTTACACGTGCGCTTTGAGTCAGTTAAAACTGTGAAAAGCGCCCTACCAATACTCATATTATCATCATTATTATTATTATTATTATTATTATTATTTTTATATTATAAGTTTTTATTCAAATTTTGAGAGACTGTGTGTGACTCTTTCGCGCGCGCGATGGAGTCCGTGAATCTAACGTCGCGTGAAACCAACCAACGTTTACAAAAGAAAACAGACTTACTGATAATATTAGCAGAAACAGAGTGTCTTTACGAATCTCTCACTAACTAAAACAGCCTCTCTTAAACGCGCATCACACAACATCTGAGCTGCACGCATATACAGTTTCATTAAAACTGATCTATTAATTCAGCCTGTTACAGCACTTTCTGTGTTCGATTAGCAATGCCATTGTGCCATCATTAGAAGTTGTAACGAAGCAAACGCATTATACTGTGTCAAAGCATTTATAGGCGTGTATTAAATTTAATTTATGAACGTTCAAGTTGCAGTTTATTTATATAGCGCTTTTCTTAGTCCTAGACCTCGGAAAGTCTCGGAATTAGGAAAAAAGAGTCTTTAAAAAAGAAAAATGTCCGTTGCTCATCTATGATCAGAATTAGGTAAAAAGAGTCCATTAAAAATGTAAAAAAGTTATGTTAAAAAAGTCCATTGTTCATTGGTGTTCTATGGGCTAGAAGAGCAAGCTAGATTGCGACAGTCGCTAGGAAAACAAAACCTTGTAACTGTATCCCCTGTATTGAAAAATCCATATTCTGGCGCAACTTCATATCCATTTACCTCCCACCTCTACTGTTTAGCAATCGGTCCAGCACTGCGCTCTTGGCCTGGAGTTGTAGTGAAGATGATGCTGAAAGCGCTGAAGCTGAACTCTGAGGACGGCAGACTGAAGTTTCCTCGACTGCTGCAGCTGGTGGAACTGTATCCTGCAGAAACGCTGGACCTGATGGTCCGAGAGGTGCCTCATCACCTGTTCAATCTCACGTTTTGGGTTTTGATTGTAGAACTATTGCTTTGTGTTTGGAAATGACCTCTATTGACCCTGTTTTCTGGCAGGTGGCCACTGTGCCTTGCTGGCTCCTGATTGGCTGGATCAGTCAGATGATGGCGCTGCTGGACAAGCCTCAGGCCGTGGCGGTTCAGCACGTCATCCAGGACATTGCAGAGTGTTACCCTCAAGCTCTCATCTACCCCTACATGATCAGCAGTGAGAACTACGTCTTTGAGCAGTCTGCCAGCGGTCGGAGGAACCAAGAGTTTGTTGAGAAGTACGTGATGCTTTTTCAGTGTCGGTCTCACCGGATCAGGTGCTGAAGCGTGTCGTCTTGTGTTTTCTAGGCTGAGGTCGCAGTTGGATAAAGGTGGTGTCTTTCAAAAGTTTGTTGACGCTCTTCAGCAACTCACCAACCCTGAGATGCTGTTCAAGGTGAACTGATGTTTCCTGTGAGAACGGGACATGTTTGTTTCAATGTTTAGAGTTTATTTTATTAAAGAGTTTTGGTTTGGCAGGACTGGTGCGACGAGGTGAAGAATCAGCTGGACAAGCCAAGCTTGGACAAGAAGAAGATGAGAAACCTCTACGAGGAGCTGATGGCTTTAATTTCCGAATCTCCTGGATTTGGATCCTTCAGGAAGAAGTTTGTTAAGGTTTGTTGAGTTTGGAGTCTGTCAGGTTGAGAATCTTCTCCGTAGGAAGCTGAGTACAGTTTTTAAAAAAAGCCTGGTATAACACTTTCACTGGATATGGCCCACATATACTGTATATTAATTTGTAATTACATTGTCTTACGTAGTGGGATACATTAATTTGCAATAACCTTGTGTCACATTGTGGGATATTTTGCCTATATAAGTTTGCAGAAGATAATTCAGCATGGTTTTTCCTCCATGTCTTAGTTCTGAAGAGTGTAAGGAAAATGTATGGCTTAAAACCATTGAAACAAGATATTTTAGAGGTAGTTTTGATGCATCGTTTTTTGGTACGCTTTGCAATGCAACTATTGGGATTGTTGTACGGGTTTGGAGAATTTTGCGTCTTATCGTGAACTGCTGTGTACTCTGTAGAAATTCAGCAGTGACATAAAGAAATTGGTCGGCGATGAAGGACGCAAACTGTATGACGTAAAAACGATTAAGAGGTCTGAGATGGACCAGCTGGTGGGATCCATGAAAGGGTCCCAGAAGGAACCAGGGAACCTGAAGGAATATTCTCCCTGGCTGAGCAGCTTCAAAGCAGACACGCTGACACACCATCTGGAGGTCCCTGGTACGAATCATTAAACTAACAATAGATTGGTTTTCAATTTGAAAGTTTTTCATTTACGTTTCTTGTAAAAGTACGATGGCAAGTTGAAGCCTTTGCCCGAGATACAAAATCACATCCACCTTTTCATTTTCATCATCTCTTTATCGAACGTTTTTTCTCTTTTTCGATCCGTCTATCCCCTTGTCTAACCATTTGTCTAGCCGATTTTTGCTCCATATATCCCTTTTTGTTACTTTTTTGGCCCAGCTAACCATTTATCCAACTCTTTTCTCCCCTGTTTTTAGTATAGTCTTGTGAAAAAGTCTTAGCACAATGACACATTTTTGAAAATTTGAGTTCCCCTTGTCTAACCTTTTCTCTCTTTTTCTCCATATATCCTGATTTCTTACTTTTTTGGTCCATCTTAACATTTATCAAACTCTTTTCTCCCCTTACCTGACTTTTTTCCTCTTGTTTTTTTTTTTTTTGAGTTTTTCCATTTACTTTTCTTCTACTGTACAGGTCAGTACGATGGCAAGTCGAAGCCTTTGCCCGAGTATCACGCAAAGATCGCTGGCTTTGATGAAAGGGTACGAGGAAACGCTCTTCACGCTGCCTGCTTTTCACTTGAATAAAACGGTGACGTATTCAAACAGGTGATGGTCATGTCCTCCATTCGTCGTCCGAAGCGCATCGTCATACGAGGAGACGACGAGCGGGATTATCCCTTCCTGGTGAAGGGAGGAGAAGACCTGCGACAAGACCAGCGCATCGAGCAGCTGTTTGGTGTGATGAACATGATCCTCAGTCAAGACACGGCCTGTTCTCAGAGGAACCTGGCTCTCCGCACTTACCAGGTCATCCCCATCACCAGCAGGTACTGGGACCTTCACCATTTTGGAGTGCTCTTGTCCACCTGCTTTGTGCTTTGCAGGATTGGTCTGATCGAGTGGATGGAGAACACGTGCACGCTGAAGGAGTTCCTCCACAGCAGATGGACCAAACAGAAGAACGCCACGTGAGAACTGATTCTTCTCTTGGGTTTTGGAGTCTCACGTCACCTGGCTGTTGTTCTGCAGGCCTCAGGGATGTTACGATGACTGGATCAGTAAAGCTGCTGGTGGAAAGGTTGAGGGCATTAGGAGATACGCTGAGCTGTACAAGTCAGTTCAACCTCTACTTCCTGTGGGAATGACGTGGAGTGACGGGATGTTTTTGTGACGTAGGAAGGTAAAGCGCGACGACGCCGTCAACAACTTCAGGAGGATCGAGAAGATGGTGCCGGACGACCTGTTGAAGTAAATCCACATCTGTAGTTAGACTTGCCTAGAGGTTCTTACAGGAACGATAAAATGTCTGTCTAGTTACTGTTCCCAAAAATTAGACCTATTGAAGACATGTTTGGCTAATTACAGAAGCAAAAAAAAATATTTGTCATCCTCCATTTATCAATATGGAGGTTGGATTATCACGTGGATTATCAATATTTGTCATCCAAATATTTATCAAAATATTTATTAACTTTTTTCTCCTTTGTGGTCCTTCTAACCATTTATCAAACTTTTTTTTCTATTTTACCATTTATCTCACTTTTTTCTCTTTTTTTTTTGGTCCATCTGTTGCCTTGTCTGACTGTTTTCCCTTTTGTGGTCCGTCTAACCATTTATCAAACTTTTCTTTTTCTTTTTTACCATTTATCTAACTTTTTTCTCTTTTTTTCTGGTCCATTTGTTGCCTTGTCTGACTGTTTTCTCTTTTGTGGTCTGTCTAACCATTTATCAAACTTTTCTTCTCTGTTTTTACCATTTATCTAGTTTTTTTCTCTTTTTTTGGTCCATCTGTCGCCTTGTCTGACTTTTTTCTGTTTTGGTGTATCTTTTTAGTCCATCCTTTTTTTTTTTACTTGTTTTTTTATAGGTTAAGACATTAGAAAAACATTGTCATAAGGCTATGCTAAGACGTCTTAGTATAGCCTTATGACACTTTTTTGTCTTAGTATAGACCTTGCGTCAAAACATTTTTTTCTCAAAAATTTTCTTACGTCCTACTATAGCCTTACGTCAAAAAATGTGTACGTCTTAGTATAGCCTTACGTCAAAACAAGTGTACGTCTTAGTATAGCCTTACGTCAAAACATTTTTTTCTCAAAATTTTTTTTACGTCTTAGTATAGCCTTATGTCAAAAAAATGTGTACGTCTTACTATAGCCTTATGTCAAAATAATGTGTACGTCTTAGTATAGCTTTACGTCAAAACAAGTGTACGTCTTAGTATAGCCTTACGTCAAAACATTTTTTCCTCAAAATATTTTTTACGTCTTACTATAACCTTACGTCAAAAAATGTGTATGTCTTAGTATAGCCTTACGTCAAAATAATGTGTACGTCTTACTATAGCCTTACGTCAAAAAATGTGTACGTCTTAGTATAGCCTTACGTCAAAATTCTCTTCAAAATTTTTTTTACGTTTTACTATACCCTTAAGTCAAAAAAATGTGTACGTCTTAGTATAGACTTACGTCAAAATTTTCTTCAAAACATTTTTTACGGCTTAGTATAGCCTTTTGTCAAACAAATTTGTACGTCTTAGTATACCCTTACGTCAATTTTCTTCAAAAATTTTTTATGTCTTAGTATAGCCTTACGTCAAAAAAAAGTGTACGTCTTAGTATAGCTTTACGTCAAAACAAGTGTACGTCTTAGTATAGCCTTACGTCAAAAATTGTGTACGTCTTAGTATATCCTTCCGTCAAAACTTTTTTACCTCAAAATATTTTTTACGTCTTCAGCCTTACGTCAAAAAATGTGTACGTCTTAGTATAACCTTACGTCAAAACATTTTTTTCTCAAAATTTTTTTTACGTCTTAGTATAGCCTTACGTCAAAAAATGTGTACGTCTTAGTATAGCCTTACGTCAAAACATTTTTTTCTCAAAATTTTTTTTACGTCCTACTATAGCCTTACGTCAAAAAATATGTACGTCTTACTATAGCCTTACGTCAAAATATTTTTTACGACCTACTGTATATAGCCTTATGTCAAAAAATGTGTACGTCTTAGTATAGCCTTACGTCAAAATTTTTTTCACAATTTTTTTTACGTTTTACTATACCCTTACGTCAAAAAAATGTGTACGACTTAGTATAGCCTTACGTCAAAATTTTATTCAAAAATTTTTTTACGTCTTAGCCTTACGTCAAAAAAATGTGTACGTCTTACTATAGCCTTCTGTCAAAAAATGTGTACGTCTTAGTATAGCCTTACGTCAAAACATTTTTTTCTCAAAATGTTTTTTTACGTCTTAGTATAGCCTTACGTCAAAAAAATGTGTACGTCTTAGTTTAGCCTTACGTCAAAATATTTTTTACGACTTACTATATGAAGCCTTATGTCAAAAAAAGTGTACGTCTTAGTATAGCCTTACGTCAAAACATTTTTTTCTCAAAATTTTTTTTACGTCTTAGTATAGCCTTACGTCAAAAAATGTGTACGTCTTAATATAGCCTTACGTCAAAAAATGTGGACGTCTTACTATAGCCTTCTGTCAAAAAATGTGTACGTCTTATTATAGCCTTACGTCAAAACATTTTTTTCTCAAAATGTTTCTTTACGTCCTACTATAGCCTTACGTCAAAAAAATGTGTACGTCTTAGTTTAGCCTTACGTCAAAATATTTTTTACGACTTACTATATATAGCCTTATGTCAAAAAAATGTGTACGTCTTAGTATAGCTTTACGTCAAAACATTGTTTTCTCAAAATTTTTTTTACGTCTTAGTATAGCCTTACGTCAACAAATGTGTACGTCTTAATATAGCCTTAGGTCAAAAAAATTTTTTCTCAAAATTTTTTTACGTCTTAGTATAGCCTTACGTCAAAAAATGTGTACGTCTTACTATAGCCTTACGTCAAAATATTTTTTACGACCTACTCCTACTATATATAAGCCTTGTTGCAAAAAATTGTGTACGTCTTAGTATAGCCTTACGTCAAAAATTTGTGTACGTCTTAGTATATGCCTTACGTCAAAAAATTTACTATTACTCCTTCCTCAAAATATTTTTTTACGTCTTACTATAGCCTTACGTCAAAAAAATGTGTACGTCTTAGTATAGCCTTACGTCAAAAATATTTTTTACGTCTTACGTATAGCCTTACGTCAAAAAATGTGTACGTCTTAGTATAGCCTTACGTCAAAAAATTTTTCTCAAAATTTTTTTACGTCTTACTATAGCCTTACGTCAAAAAAATGTGTACGTCTTAGTATAGCCTTACGTCAAAATTTTTTTCTTCATCAAAGATTTTTTTATTCACGTCTTACTATAGCCTTACGTCAAAAAATGTGTACGTCTTAGTATAGCCTTACGTCAAAAAATTTTTTACGTCCTTACTATATTAAGCCTTACGTCAAAAAAATGTGTACGTCTTAGTATAGCCTTACGTCAAAAAATTTTTCCTCAAAATTTTTTTGTCTTACTATGCCTTACGTCAAAAAAATGTGTACGTCTTAGTATAGCCTTACGTCAAAAATTTTTTACGTCTTACTATAGCCTTACGTCAAAAAATGTGTACGTCTTAGTATAGCCTTACGTCAAAATTTTCTTCAAAATTTTTTTACGTCTTAGCCTTACGTCAAAAAAATGTGTACGTCTTAGTATAGCCTTACGTCAAAAAATGTGTACGTCTTAGTATAGCCTTACGTCAAAAATTTTTTTCTTCTCAAAATATTTTTTACGTCTTACTATAGCCTTACGTCAAAAAAATGTGTACGTCTTAGTATAGCCTTACGTCAAAATAATTTTTTACGTCTTTACTATATATAGCCTTACGTCAAAAAATGTGTACGTCTTAGTATAGCCTTACGTCAAAAAATTTTTTTCTCAAATTTTTTTACGTCTTACTATAGCCTTACGTCAAAAAATGTGTACGTCTTAGTATAGCCTTACGTCAAAAAATTTTTTTTCTCTCAAAATTTTTTTTACGTCTTATATATATAGCCTTACGTCAAAAAAAATTTGTACGTCTTAGTATAGCCTTACGTCAAAAAAATTTGTACGTCTTAGTATAGCCTTACGTCAAAAAATTTTTCTTCAAAATTTTTTTTTACGTCTTACTATAGCCTTACGTCAAAAAATGTGTACGTCTTAGTATAGCCTTACGTCAAAAAATTTTTTTCCTCAAAATTATTTTTACGTCTTACTATAGCCTTACGTCAAAAAATGTGTACGTCTTAGTATAGCCTTACGTCAAAAAATTTTTTACGTCTTACTATAGCCTTACGTCAAAAATTGTACGTCTTAGTATAGCCTTACGTCAAAAAAATGTGTACGTCTTAGTATAGCCTTACGTCAAAAAATTTTTTTTCCTCAAAATTTTTTTACGTCTTACTATAGCCTTACGTCAAAAAAAATGTGTACGTCTTAGTATAGCCTTACGTCAAAAAAATTTTTTCTCAAAATATATTTTCGTCTTGTATAGCCTTACGTCAAAAAAATTTTACGTCTTACTATAGCCTTACGTCAAAAAATGTGTACGTCTTAGTATAGCCTTACGTCAAAAAATTTTTTTCTCAAAATTTTTTTACGTCTTACTATAGCCTTACGTCAAAAAAATGTGTACGTCTTAGTATAGCCTTACGTCAAAAAATTTTTTCCAAAATATTTTTTACGTCTTACTATAGCCTTACGTCAAAAAAATGTGTACGTCTTAGTATAGCCTTACGTCAAAAATTTTTTACGTCTTACATAGCCTTACGTCAAAAAATTGTACGTCTTAGTATAGCCTTACGTCAAAAAATTTTCCATATTACGTCTTACTATAGCCTTACGTCAAAAATTGTGTACGTCTTAGTATAGCCTTACGTCAAAAAATTTTTCTCAAAATATTTTTTACGTCTTACTATAGCCTTACGTCAAAAAATGTGTACGTCTTTAAGCTTACGTAAAATTTTGTCTCTTACTACGTCAAAAAATGTGTACGTCTTAGTATAGCCTTACGTCAAAAATTTTTTCTCAAAATTTTTTTTACGTCTTACTATAGCCTTACGTCAAAAAATGTGTACGTCTTAGTATAGCCTTACGTCAAAAAAAATTTTATTCTCCTCAAAATAATTTTTTACGTCTTACTATAGCCTTACGTCAAAAAATGTGTACGTCTTAGTATAGCCTTACGTCAAAAAATTTTTTCCTCAAAATATTTTTTACGTCTTACTATAGCCTTACGTCAAAAAATGTGTACGTCTTAGTATAGCCTTACGTCAAAAAAATTTTTTCTCACGTCTATAGTATAGCCTTACGTCAAAAAATGTGTACGTCTTAGTATAGCCTTACGTCAAAACTTTTTTTCCTCAAAAAATTTTTTTACGTCTTACTATAGCCTTACGTCAAAAAAATGTGTACGTCTTAGTATAGCCTTACGTCAAAAAATTTTTTCTCAAAATATTTTTTACGTCTTACTATAGCCTTACGTCAAAAAAATGTGTACGTCTTAGTATAGCCTTACGTCAAAAAATTTTTTCTCAAAATTTTTTTACGTCTTACTATAGCCTTACGTCAAAAAATGTGTACGTCTTAGTATAGCCTTACGTCAAAAAATTTTTTCTCAAAATATTTTTTACGTCTTACTATAGCCTTACGTCAAAAAATGTGTACGTCTTAGTATAGCCTTACGTCAAAAAATTTTTTCTCAAAATATTTTTTACGTCTTACTATAGCCTTACGTCAAAAAAATGTGTACGTCTTAGTATAGCCTTACGTCAAAAAATTTTTTCTCAAATTTTTTTTTTTTACGTCTTACTATAGCCTTACGTCAAAAAAATGTGTACGTCTTAGTATAGCCTTACGTCAAAAAATTTTTTTCAAAAATTTTTACGTCTTACTATAGCCTTACGTCAAAAAAATTTGTACGTCTTAGTATAGCCTTACGTCAAAAATTTTTACGTCTTAGTATATGCCTTACGTCAAAAAATTTTTTCTTAAAAGTATTTACGTCTTAGTATAGCCTTACGTCAAAAAATTTTTACGTCTTAGTATAGCCTTACGTCAAAAATGTGTACGTCTTAGTATAGCCTTACGTCAAAAAATTTTTCCTCAAAATTTTTTTTAAACGTCTTACTATAGCCTTACGTCAAAAAATGTGTACGTCTTAGTATAGCCTTACGTCAAAAAATTTTTTCTCAATTTTTACGTCTTATATAGCCTTACGTCAAAAAAATGTTGTACGTCTTAGTATAGCCTTACGTCAAAAAATTTTTTTCTCAAAATTTTTTTACGTCTTACTATAGCCTTACGTCAAAAAATGTGTACGTCTTAGTATAGCCTTACGTCAAAAAATTTTTTCCAAAATTTTTACGTCTTACTATAGCCTTACGTCAAAAAATGTGTACGTCTTAGTATAGCCTTACGTCAAAAATTTTTTCCTCAAATTTTTTTTTACGTCTTACTATAGCCTTACGTCAAAAAATGTTGTACGTCTTAGTATAGCCTTACGTCAAAAAAATTTCCTTGTACGTCGTTATATAGCCTTACGTCAAAAAAATGTGTACGTTTAGTATAGCCTTACGTCAAAAATTTTTTTCTCAAAATATTTTTTTACGTCTTACTATAGCCTTACGTCAAAAAAATGTGTACGTCTTAGTATAGCCTTACGTCAAAAAATTTTTTTCTCACAAAATTTTTTTTAGTCTTACTATAGCCTTACGTCAAAAAAATGTGTACGTCTTAGTATAGCCTTACGTCAAAAAATTTTTTTCCTCAAAAATTTTTTACGTCTTACTATAGCCTTAGCCTTGTCAAAAAATTTGTACGTCTTAGTATAGCCTTACGTCAAAAAAATGTGTACGTCTTAGTATAGCCTTACGTCAAAAAATTTTTTTCTAAAATTTTACGTCTTATATAGCCTTACGTCAAAAATGTGTACGTCTTAGTATAGCCTTACGTCAAAAAATGTGTACGTCTTAGTATAGCCTTACGTCAAAAAAATTTTTCTCAAAATTTTTTTTACGTCTTACTATAGCCTTACGTCAAAAAATGTGTACGTCTTAGTATAGCCTTACGTCAAAAATTTTTTTCAATTTACGTCTTACTATAGCCTTACGTCAAAAAATGTGTACGTCTTAGTATAGCCTTACGTCAAAAATTTTTCTTTCTCAAAATTTTTTTATACTGTCTTACTATAGCCTTACGTCAAAAAATGTGTACGTCTTAGTATAGCCTTACGTCAAAAAATTTTTTTTCTCAAAATTTTTTTACGTCTTACTATAGCCTTACGTCAAAAAATGTACGTCTTAGTATAGCTTACGTAAAAAATTGCGTTATCCAAAACCTTTCTAAAAATTTTTTTACGTCTTACGTATAGCCTTACGTCAAAAAATAGTGTTACGTCTTAGTATAGCCTTACGTCAAAAAATGTGTACGTCTTAGTATAGCCTTACGTCAAAAAAATTTCTCAAAATATTTTTTTACGTCTTACTATAGCCTTACGTCAAAAAAATGTGTACGTCTTAGTATAGCCTTACGTCAAAAAATTTTTTCCTCAAAATTTTTTTACGTCTTACTATAGCCTTACGTCAAAAAATTTGTACGTCTTAGTATAGCCTTACGTCAAAAAATGTGTACGTCTTAGTATAGCCTTACGTCAAAAATTTTTTTTCCTCAAAATTTTTTTACGTCTTACTATAGCCTTACGTCAAAAAAATGTGTACGTCTTAGTATAGCCTTACGTCAAAAAATTGTGTCTTTTCTTTTTTCTCAAAATATTTTTACGTCTTACTATAGCCTTACGTCAAAAAATGTGTACGTCTTAGTATAGCCTTACGTCAAAAAATTTTTTAAATTTTTTTACGTCTTACTATAGCCTTACGTCAAAAAAATGTGTACGTCTTAGTATAGCCTTACGTCAAAAAATTTTTTCTCAAAATATTTTACGTCTTACTATAGCCTTACGTCAAAAAAATGTTGTACGTCTTAGTATAGCCTTACGTCAAAAAATGTGTACGTCTTAGTATAGCCTTACGTCAAAAAAAATTTTTTTCTTCTCAAAAATTTTTTACGTCTTATATAGCCTTACGTCAAAAAAATGTGTACGTCTTAGTATAGCCTTACGTCAAAAATTTTTTCTCAAAATATTTTTACGTCTTACTATAGCCTTACGTCAAAAAAATGTGTACGTCTTAGTATAGCCCTTACGTCAAAAAATTTTTTTCAAATTCGTCTTACTATAGCCTTACGTCAAAAAATGTGTACGTCTTAGTATAGCCTTACGTCAAAAATTTTTTCTCAAAATATTTTTTTACGTCTTACTATAGCCTTACGTCAAAAAAATTGTGTACTGTGTACTTAGTATAGCCTTAGATGTCAAAAAATTTTCTTCAAAATTTTTTACGTCTTATATAGCCTTACGTCAAAAAATGTGTACGTCTTAGTATAGCCTTACGTCAAAAAAATGTGTACGTCTTACGTATAGCCTTACGTCAAAAAATTTTTTCCCAAAATTTTTTACGTCTTACTATAGCCTTACGTCAAAAAAATGTGTACGTCTTAGTATAGCCTTACGTCAAAAAATGTGTATACGTCTTAGTATAGCCTTACGTCAAAAATTTTTTCCTCAAAATTTTTTTACGTCTTACTATAGCCTTACGTCAAAAAAATGTGTACGTCTTAGTATAGCCTTACGTCAAAAAATTTTTTCTTACAAATATTTTTTACGTCTTACTATAGCCTTACGTCAAAAAAATGTGTACGTCTTAGTATAGCCTTACGTCAAAAATTTTTCTTTTTCACTCTTACTATTTAGCCTTACGTCAAAAAAATGTGTACGTCTTATATACCTTACGTCAAAAATTTTTTTTCTCAAATATTTTTTACGTTACTATAGCCTTACGTCAAAAATGTGTAGTCTTAGTATAGCCTTATAAATTTTCAAAATTTTTTACGTCTTATATAGCCTTACGTCAAAAAATGTGTACGTCTTAGTATAGCCTTACGTCAAAAAATTTTACCCTTACTATAGCCTTACGTCAAAAAAGTGTTACGTCTTAGACCTTACGTCAAAAAATTTTTTTCATTTCGTCTTACTATAGCCTTACGTCAAAAAATGTGTACGTCTTAGTATAGCCTTACGTCAAAAAATTTTTCCTCTAAAATATTTTTTACGTCTTACTATAGCCTTACGTCAAAAAAATGTGTACGTCTTAGTATAGCCTTACGTCAAAAAATTTTTTTTTCTCAAAATTATTTTTTACGTCTTACTATAGCCTTACGTCAAAAATGTGTACGTCTTAGTATAGCCTTACGTCAAAAAAATTTGTACGTCTTAGTATAGCCTTACGTCAAAAAAATTTTTCCTCAAAATATTTTTTACGTCTTACTATAGCCTTACGTCAAAAATGTGTACGTCTTAGTATAGCTGTCAAAAAAAATCATTTACTAAGCCTTAGTCAAAAAATTTTTTCGTATTTTATCCTTTTATTACGTCAAAAAATGTTTACGTCTTAGTATAGCCTTACGTCAAAAAAATGTGTACGTCTTAGTATAGCCTTACGTCTCAAAAAAATGTGTACGTCTTAGTATAGCCTTACGTCAAAAAATTTTTTCCTCAAAATTTTTACGTCTTACTATAGCCTTACGTCAAAAAATGTGTACGTCTTAGTATAGCCTTACGTCAAAAAATTTTTAAAATTTTTACGTCTTACTATAGCCTTACGTCAAAAAAATGTGTACGTCTTAGTATAGCCTTACGTCAAAAAATAATTTTACGTCTTATATAGCCTTACGTCAAAAAATGTGTACGTCTTAGTATAGCCTTACGTCAAAAATTTTTTTCTCAAAATTTTTTTACGTCTTACTATAGCCTTACGTCAAAAAAATGTGTACGTCTTAGTATAGCCTTACGTCAAAAAATTTTTTTCTCAAAATTTTTTTACGTCTTACTATAGCCTTACGTCAAAAAAATGTGTACGTCTTAGTATAGCCTTACGTCAAAAATTTTTTCTCAATTATTTTTACTCTATAGCCTTACTCAAAAAATTTGTTACGTCTTAGTATAGCCTTACGTCAAAAATGTGTACGTCTTAGTATAGCCTTACGTCAAAAAAAATTTTTCCTCAAAATAAATTTTTTTACGTCTTACTATAGCCTTACGTCAAAAAAATGTGTACGTCTTAGTATAGCCTTACGTCAAAAAATTTTTCTCAAAATTTTTTTACGTCTTACTATAGCCTTAAAAAACGTCAAAAAAATGTGTACGTCTTAGTATAGCCTTACGTCAAAAAATTTTTTCCTCAAAATATTTTTTACGTCTCTATGCCTTACGTCAAAAAATTGTACGTCTTAGTATAGCCTTACGTCAAAAATTTGTTACGTCTTAGTATAGCCTTACGTCAAAAAATGTGTACGTCTTAGTATAGCCTTACGTCAAAAAATTTTTCCTCAAAATTTTTTTTACGTCTTACTATAGCCTTACGTCAAAAAATGTGTACGTCTTAGTATAGCCTTACGTCAAAAAATTTTTCTCAAAATTTTTTTACGTCTTACTATAGCCTTACGTCAAAAAATTGTACGTCTTAGTATAGCCTTACGTCAAAAAATTTTTTTCTCAAAATATTTTTTACGTCTTACTATAGCCTTACGTCAAAAAATGTGTACGTCTTAGTATAGCCTTACGTCAAAAAATTTTTTACTCAATTTTCTAACTATACTCTAAAATTTTTAGCCTCTACGTCAAAAATTTCCTAATTTTGTTACGTCTCTATATGCCTTACGTCAAAAAATGTGTACGTCTTAGTATAGCCTTACGTCAAAAAAATTTTCTTTTCTTTAAAATATATTTTTACGTCTTACTATAGCCTTACGTCAAAAAATGTGTACGTCTTAGTTATTTACTATAGCCTTATACGTCAAAATTTTACTTCAAAAAAATGTGTATTTTTAGCTTACCAACTAATCTTCCCTTACGTCAAAAAAATGTGTACGTCTTAGTATAGCCTTACGTCAAAAATTGTTGTACGTCTTAGTATAGCCTTACGTCAAAAAATTTTTTCCTCAAAATATTTTTTACGTCTTACTATAGCCTTACGTCAAAAAAATGTGTACGTCTTAGTATAGCCTTACGTCAAAAAATTTTTTCTCAAAATTTTTTTACGTCTTACTATAGCCTTACGTCAAAAAAATGTGTACGTCTTAGTATAGCCTTACGTCAAAAAATTTTTTCTTCTCAAATTTTTTTACGTCTTACTATAGCCTTACGTCAAAAAATGTGTACGTCTTAGTATAGCCTTACGTCAAAAAATTTTTCTCAAAATATTTTTTACGTCTTACTATAGCCTTACGTCAAAAAATGTGTACGTCTTAGTATAGCCTTACGTCAAAAATTTTTTCTCCAAATATTTTTTACGTCTTACTATAGCCTTACGTCAAAAAATGTGTACGTCTTAGTATAGCCTTACGTCAAAAATTTTTTTCTCAAAATTTTTTTACGTCTTACTATAGCCTTACGTCAAAAAAATGTTGTACGTCTTAGTATAGCCTTACGTCAAAAAATGTGTACGTCTTAGTATAGCCTTACGTCAAAAAATTTTCTCTAAAATTTTTTTTTACGTCTTACTATAGCCTTACGTCAAAAAATGTGTACGTCTTAGTATAGCCTTACGTCAAAAATTTTTTCTCAAAATTTTTTACGTCTTATATAGCCTTACGTCAAAAAGTGTACGTCTTATATAGCCTTACGTCAAAAAATGTGTACGTCTTAGTATAGCCTTACGTCAAAAATTTTTTCTCAAAATTTTTTTACGTCTTATATAGCCTTACGTCAAAAAATGTGTACGTCTTAGTATAGCCTTACGTCAAAAAATTTTTTTTTACTCAAAATTTTTTTACGTCTTACTATAGCCTTACGTCAAAAATTGTGTACGTCTTAGTATAGCCTTACGTCAAAAATGTGTTACGTCTTAGTATAGCCTTACGTCAAAAAATTTTTTCCTCAAAATATTTTTTACGTCTTACTATAGCCTTACGTCAAAAAATGTGTACGTCTTAGTATAGCCTTACGTCAAAAAATTTTTTTCCTCAAAATATTTTACGTCTTACTATAGCCTTACGTCAAAAAAATGTGTACGTCTTAGTATAGCCTTACGTCAAAAAATTTTTTTTTACGTCTTACTATAGCCTTACGTCAAAAAATGTGTACGTCTTAGTATAGCCTTACGTCAAAAAAATTTTTATCTCAAAATTTTTTTACGTCTTAGATAGCCTTACGTCAAAAAATGTGTACGTCTTAGTATAGCCTTACGTCAAAATTTTCCTCAAAATATTTTACGTCTTACTATAGCCTTACGTCAAAAAATGTGTACGTCTTAGTATAGCCTTACGTCAAAAAATTTTTTACGTCTTAGCTTACGTCAAAATTACGTCTATATGCCTTACGTCAAAAAATTTGTTTTCCTCAAAATTTTTTTTTTTACGTCTTACTAAAGCCTTACGTCAAAAAAATGTGTACGTCTTAGTATAGCCTTACGTCAAAAAAATTTTTTTAAATTTCGTCTTACTATAGCCTTACGTCAAAAAAATGTGTACGTCTTAGTATATACGCCTTCACTCGTTCTAGAAGTACAAATTTTTTTCCTCAAAATATTTTTTACGTCTTACTATAGCCTTACGTCAAAAAATGTGTACGTCTTAGTATAGCCTTACGTCAAAAAATTTTTACGTCTTACTATAGCCTTACGTCAAAAAATGTGTACGTCTTAGTATAGCCTTACGTCAAAAAAATTTTCTAAATTCCTACTCTACTCAAAATTTTTTTACGTCTTAGTATAGCCTTACGTCAAAAAATGTTGTACGTCTTAGTATAGCCTTACGTCAAAAAATGTGTACGTCTTAGTATAGCCTTACGTCAAAAATTTTTTTTGTACGTCTTATATAGCCTTACGTCAAAAAATGTGTACGTCTTAGTATAGCCTTACGTCAAAAAATTTTTTTCCTCAAAATTTTTTACGTCTTACTATAGCCTTACGTCAAAAAATTAATTGTGTACGTCTTAGTATAGCCTTACGTCAAAAAATGTGTACGTCTTAGTATAGCCTTACGTCAAAAAATTTTTTTCCTTAAAATTTTTACGTCTTACTATAGCCTTACGTCAAAAAATGTGTACGTCTTAGTATAGCCTTACGTCAAAAATTTTTTTACGTCTTACTATAGCCTTACGTCAAAAAAATGTGTACGTCTTAGTATAGCCTTACGTCAAAAATTTTTCCTCAAAATTTTTTTACGT
Organism: Paedocypris micromegethes; assembly: GCA_028031935.1. Classification (NCBI taxonomy): domain Eukaryota; kingdom Metazoa; phylum Chordata; class Actinopteri; order Cypriniformes; genus Paedocypris; species Paedocypris micromegethes. Next base: position 8,826,541 of record CM051504.1, read on the forward strand.
CTTACTATAGCCTTACGTCAAAAAATGTGTACGTCTTAGTATAGCCTTACGTCAAAAATGTTTTCTCAAAATATTTTTTTACGTCTTACTATAGCCTTACGTCAAAAAAATTGTCGTATAGCCTAGTCTTTAGTATAGCCTTACGTCAAAAAATTTTTTTCTCAAAATTTATTTTTTACGTCTTACTATAGCCTTACGTCAAAAAATGTGTACGTCTTAGTATAGCCTTACGTCAAAAAATTTTTTCTCAAAATTTTTTACGTCTTACTATAGCCTTACGTCAAAAAAATGTGTACGTCTTAGTATAGCCTTACGTCAAAAAATTTTTTTCTCAAAATATTTTTTACGTCTTACTATAGCCTTACGTCAAAAAAATTGTGTACGTCTTAGTATAGCCTTACGTCAAAAAATTTGTTATAGTACGTCTTAGTATAGCCTTACGTCAAAAATTTTTCTCAAAATTTTTTTACGTCTTACTATAGCCTTACGTCAAAAAAATGTGTACGTCTTAGTATAGCCTTACGTCAAAAAAATTTTTTATCGTCTTACTATAGCCTTACGTCAAAAAATGTGTACGTCTTAGTATAGCCTTACGTCAAAAAATTTTTTCCTCAAAATTATATTTTTACGTCTTACTATAGCTTACGTCAAAAAATTGTGTACGTCTTAGTATAGCCTTACGTCAAAAAATTTTTTTCTCAAAATATTTTTTACGTCTTACTATAGCCTTACGTCAAAAAATTGTGTACGTCTTAGTATAGCCTTACGTCAAAAAATTTTTCTTGTCTTACTAGTTACGTCAAAAAAATGTGTACGTCTTAGTATAGCCTTACGTCAAAAAAATTTTTTCTCAAAATATTTTTTATCGTCTTACTATAGCCTTACGTCAAAAATGTGTACGTCTTAGTATAGCCTTACGTCAAAAAATGTGTACGTCTTAGTATAGCCTTACGTCAAAAAATTTTTTCTCAAAATATTTTTACGTCTTACTATAGCCTTACGTCAAAAAATGTGTACGTCTTAGTATAGCCTTACGTCAAAAAATGTGTACGTCTTAGTATAGCCTTACGTCAAAAATTTTTTTCTCAAAATATTTTTTACGTCTTACTATAGCCTTACGTCAAAAAATGTGTACGTCTTAGTATAGCCTTACGTCAAAAAATATTTTTTACGTCTTACGTATAGCCTTACGTCAAAAAATGTGTACGTCTTAGTATAGCCTTACGTCAAAAATTTTTTCTCAAAATATTTTTTACGTCTTAGTATAGCCTTACGTCAAAAAATTGTACGTCTTATATAGCCTTACGTCAAAAATGTGTACGTCTTAGTATAGCCTTACGTCAAAAAATTTTTTCCTCAAAATTTTTTTTACGTCTTACTATAGCCTTACGTCAAAAAATGTGTACGTCTTAGTATAGCCTTACGTCAAAAAAATTTTTTCCTCAAAAATTTTTTACGTCTTACTATAGCCTTACGTCAAAAAATGTGTACGTCTTAGTATAGCCTTACTCAAAAAATTCCTCAAAATATTTTTTACGTCTTACTATAGCCTTACGTCAAAAAATGTGTACGTCTTAGTATAGCCTTACGTCAAAAAAATTTTTTTCTCAAAATATTTTTTACGTCTTAGTATAGCCTTACGTCAAAAAATGTGTACGTCTTAGTATAGCCTTACGTAAAAATTTTTTCTCAAAATTTTTTTACGTCTTACTATAGCCTTACGTCAAAAAATGTGTACGTCTTAGTATAGCCTTACGTCAAAAAAATGTTACGTCTTAGTATAGCCTTACGTCAAAAATGTTTTTCTCAAAATTTTTTTTACGTCTTACTATAGCCTTACGTCAAAAAATGTGTACGTCTTAGTATAGCCTTACGTCAAAAAATTCTCAAAATTTTTTTACGTCTTACTATAGCCTTACGTCAAAAAAATGTGTACGTCTTAGTATAGCCTTACGTCAAAATTTTTTTTCTCAAAATATTTTTTACGTCTTACTATAGCCTTACGTCAAAAAATGTTAACGTCTTAGTATAGCCTTACGTCAAAAAATGTGTACGTCTTAGTATAGCCTTACGTCAAAAATTTTTCTCAAATATTTTTTTACGTCTTACTATAGCCTTACGTCAAAAAAATGTGTACGTCTTAGTATAGCCTTACGTCAAAAAATTTTTTTCCTCAAAAAATTTTTTACGTCTTACTATAGCCTTACGTCAAAAAATGTGTACGTCTTAGTATAGCCTTACGTCAAAAAATTTTTCGTCTACTAGCCTACGTAATGTCTACGTCTTAGTATAGCCTTACGTCAAAAAATTTTTTCCTCAAAATTTTTTACGTCTTACTATAGCCTTACGTCAAAAAAATGTGTACGTCTTAGTATAGCCTTACGTCAAAAAATTTTTTAATATTTTTTACGTCTTACTATAGCCTTACGTCAAAAAAATGTGTACGTCTTAGTATAGCCTTACGTCAAAAAATGTGTACGTCTTAGTATAGCCTTACGTCAAAAATTTTTTCCTCAAAATATTTTTTACGTCTTACTATAGCCTTACGTCAAAAAATGTGTACGTCTTAGTATAGCCTTACGTCAAAAAATTTTTCCTCAAAATAAATTTTTTTACGTCTTACTATAGCCTTACGTCAAAAAAATGTGTAGTCGTCTTAGTATAGCCTTACGTCAAAAATTTTTTCAAATTACGTCTTACTATAGCCTTACGTCAAAAAATGTGTACGTCTTAGTATAGCCTTACGTCAAAAAATTTTTTCTCAAAATTTTTTTACGTCTTACTATAGCCTTACGTCAAAAAATGTGTACGTCTTAGTATAGCCTTACGTCAAAAATTTTTTCTAAATTTTTACGTCTTACTATAGCCTTACGTCAAAAAATGTGTACGTCTTAGTATAGCCTTACGTCAAAAAATTTTTTCTCAAAATTTTTTTACGTCTTAGTATAGCCTTACGTCAAAAAAATTTGTACGTCTTAGTATAGCCTTACGTCAAAAAATGTGTACGTCTTAGTATAGCCTTACGTCAAAAAATTTTTCCTCAAAATATTTTTTACGTCTTACTATAGCCTTACGTCAAAAAATGTGTACGTCTTAGTATAGCCTTACGTCAAAAAATTTTTCTCAAATTTTTTTACGTCTTAGTATAGCCTTACGTCAAAAATGTGTACGTCTTAGTATAGCCTTACGTCAAAAAAATTTTTCGTATTAGTACGTCAAATGTAGTATAATAGCCTTACGTCAAAAAATTTTTCCTCAAAATATTTTTTACGTCTTACTATAGCCTTACGTCAAAAAATGTGTACGTCTTAGTATAGCCTTACGTCAAAAAATTTTTTTCTCAAAATATTTTTTACGTCTTACTATAGCCTTACGTCAAAAAATGTGTACGTCTTAGTATAGCCTTACGTCAAAAATTTTTTCTCAAAATTTTTTTTACGTCTTACTATAGCCTTACGTCAAAAAATGTGTACGTCTTAGTATAGCCTTACGTCAAAAAATTTTTTCCAAAAATTTTA
>CM051504.1:8830158-8857192 GCA_028031935.1 Paedocypris micromegethes
TAAACATTTTTTGACGTAAGGCTATAAGACGTACACATTTTTTGACGTAAGGCTATACTAAGACGTACACATTTTTTGACGTAAGGCTATACTAAGACGTACACATTTTTTGACGTAAGGCTATAGTAAGACGTAAAAAATATTTTGAGGAAAATGTTTTTGACGTAAGGCTATACTAAGACGTACACATTTTTTGACGTAAGGCTATAGTAAGACGTAAAAAATATTTTGAGAAAAAAATTTTTGACGTAAGGCTATATAAGACGTAAAAAAATATTTTTGAAAAAAATTTTTGACGTAAGGCTATACTAAGACGTACACATTTTTTTTGACGTAAGGCTATAGTAAGACGTAAAAAATATTTTGACATAAGGCTATACTAAGACGTACACATTTTTTGACGTAAGGCTATAGTAAGACGTAAAAATATTTTGAGGAAAAATTTTTTTTGACGTAAGGCTATACTAAGACGTACACATTTTTTGACGTAAGGCTATACTAAGACGTACACAATTTTTTGACGTAAGGCTATACTAAGACGTAAAACATTTTTTGACGTAAGGTATACTAAGTACGTACACTTTTTTGACGTAAGGCTATAGTAAGACGTAAAAAATATTTTGAGGAAAAACATTTTTGACGTAAGGCTATACTAAGACGTACACATTTTTTTGACGTAAGGCTATACTAAGACGTACACATTTTTTTGACGTAAGGCTATAGTAAGACGTAAAAATATTTTGAAAGAAAATTTTTTTGACGTAAGGCTATACTAAGACGTACACATTTTTTTGACGTAAGGCTATATAGTAAGACGTAAAAAATATTTTGAGGAAAACATTTTTGACGTAAGGCTATACTAAGACGTACAATTTTTTTGACGTAAGGCTATACTAAGACGTACACATTTTTTGACGTAAGGCTATAGTAAGACGTAAAAATATTTTTGAGGAAAAAATTTTTTGACGTAAGGCTATACTAAGACGTACACATTTTTTTGACGTAAGGCTATAGTAAGACGTAAAAATATTTTGACGTAAGGCTATACTAAGACGTACACATTTTTTGACGTAAGGCTATAGTAAGACGTAAAAAATATTTTGAGGAAAAAAATTTTGACGTAAGGCTATACTAAGACGTACACATTTTTTGACGTAAGGCTATAGTAAGACGTAAAATATTTTGAGGAAAAATTTTTTTGACGTAAGGCTATACTAAGACGTACACATTTTTTTGACGTAAGGCTATAGTAAGACGTAAAAATATTTTGAGGAAAATTTTTTTGACGTAAGGCTATACTAAGACGTACACATTTTTTTGACGTAAGGCTATAGTAAGACGTAAATTTTTGAGAAAATTTTTTTTGACGTAAGGCTATACTAAGACGTACACATTTTTTTGACGTAAGGCTATAGTAAGACGTAAAAAATATTTTGAGGAAAAATTTTTTGACGTAAGGCTATACTAAGACGTACACATTTTTTTGACGTAAGGCTATACTAAGACGTACACATTTTTTTGACGTAAGGCTATAGTAAGACGTAAAAATATTTTGAGGAAAAATTTTTTTGACGTAAGGCTATACTAAGACGTACACATTTTTTTGACGTAAGGCTATAGTAAGACGTAAAATATTTTGAGGAAAAAAATTTTTGATTTGACGTGGCTACTAAGACGTAAACATTTTTTGACGTAAGGCTATACTAAGACGTACACATTTTTTTGACGTAAGGCTATAGTAAGACGTAAAAAATATTTGAGGAAAAATTTTTTTGACGTAAGGCTATACTAAGACGTACACATTTTTTTGACGTAAGGCTATAGTAAGACGTAAAAAATATTTTGACGTAAGGCTATACTAAGACGTACACATTTTTTGACGTAAGGCTATAGTAAGACGTAAAAAATATTTTGAGGAAAAAAAAATTTTGACGTAAGGCTATACTAAGACGTACACATTTTTTTGACGTAAGGCTATAGTAAGACGTAAAAATATTTTGAGGAAAAATTTTTTTGACGTAAGGCTATACTAAGACGTACAATTTTTTTGACGTAAGGCTATAGTAAGACGTAAAAAAATTTTTGAGAAAAAATTTTTTTGACGTAAGGCTATACTAAGACGTACACATTTTTTGACGTAAGGCTATAGTAAGACGTAAAAAATATTTTGAGGAAAATTTTTGACGTAAGGCTATACTAAGACGTACACATTTTTTTGACGTAAGGCTATAGTAAGACGTAAAAATATTTTGAGGAAAAATTTTTTGACGTAAGGCTATACTAAGACGTACACATTTTTTTGACGTAAGGCTATAGTAAGACGTAAAAAATATTTTGAGGAAAAAATTTTTTTGACGTAAGGCTATACTAAGACGTAACACATTTTTTGACGTAAGGCTATACTAAGACGTACACATTTTTTTGACGTAAGGCTATAGTAAGACGTAAAAATATTTTGAGGAAAAATTTTTTTGACGTAAGGCTATACTAAGACGTACACATTTTTTGACGTAAGGCTATAGTAAGACGTAAAAAATTTTTGAGGAAAAAATTTTTGACGTAAGGCTATACTAAGACGTACACACATTTTTTGACGTAAGGCTATACTAAGACGTACACATTTTTTTGACGTAAGGCTATAGTAAGACGTAAAAATATTTTGAGGAAAAAATTTTTTTGACGTAAGGCTATACTAAGACGTACACATTTTTTTGACGTAAGGCTATAGTAAGACGTAAAAAATTTTTTGACGTAAGGCTATACTAAGACGTACACATTTTTTGACGTAAGGCTATAGTAAGACGTAAAAAATATTTTGAGGAAAAATTTTTTGACGTAAGGCTATACTAAGACGTACACATTTTTTTGACGTAAGGCTATACTAAGACGTACACATTTTTTTGACGTAAGGCTATAGTAAGACGTAAAAAATATTTTGACGTAAGGCTATACTAAGACGTACACATTTTTTTGACGTAAGGCTATAGTAAGACGTAAAAAATATTTTGAGAAAAAATTTTTTGACGTAAGGCTATACTAAGACGTACACATTTTTTGACGTAAGGCTATACTAAGACGTAAAAATTTTTTGACGTAAGGCTATACTAAGACGTACACACATTTTTTTGACGTAAGGCTATAGTAAGACGTAAAAAATATTTTGAGGAAAAATTTTTTTGACGTAAGGCTATACTAAGACGTACACATTTTTTTGACGTAAGGCTATACTAAGACGTAAACATTTTTTTGACGTAAGGCTATATAAGACGTAAACATTTTTTTGACGTAAACATTTTTTGACGTAAGGCTATAGTAAGACGTAAAAAATATTTGAGGAAAAAATTTTTTTGACGTAAGGCTATACTAAGACGTACACATTTTTTGACGTAAGGCTATAGTAAGACGTAAAAATATTTTGACGTAAGGCTATACTAAGACGTACACATTTTTTTTTGACGTAAGGCTATACTAAGACGTACACATTTTTTGACGTAAGGCTATACTAAGACGTAAAATTTTTTGATGACGTAAGGCTTATACTAAGACGTACACATTTTTTTGACGTAAGGCTATAGTAAGACGTAAAAAATATTTTGAGGAAAAATTTTTTGACGTAAGGCTATACTAAGACGTACACATTTTTTTGACGTAAGGCTATAGTAAGACGTAAAAATTTTTTGACGTAAGGCTATACTAAGACGTACACATTTTTTTGACGTAAGGCTATACTAAGACGTAAAAATTTTTTTGACGTAAGGCTATACTAAGACGTACACTTTTTTTGACGTAAGGCTATAGTAAGACGTAAAAATATTTTGAGGAAAAATTTTTTTGACGTAAGGCTATACTAAGACGTACACATTTTTTTGACGTAAGGCTATAGTAAGACGTAAAAATATTTTGAGAAAAAATTTTTGACGTAAGGCTATACTAAGACGTAAAAATTTTTGAGAAAAAATTTTTTGACGTAAGGCTATACTAAGACGTACACATTTTTTGACGTAAGGCTATACTAAGACGTACACATTTTTTGACGTAAGGCTATACTAAGACGTACACATTTTTGACGTAAGGCTATACTAAGACGTACACATTTTTTTGACGTAAGGCTATAGTAAGACGTAAAAATATTTTTGAGGAAAAAAATTTTTGACGTAAGGCTATACTAAGACGTACACATTTTTTTGACGTAAGGCTATACTAAGACGTACACATTTTTTTGACGTAAGGCTATACTAAGACGTAAACATTTTTTGACGTAAGGCTATATAAGACGTACACATTTTTTGACGTAAGGCTATAGTAAGACGTAAAAATAATTTTTTTTGACGTAAGGCTATACTAAGACGTACACATTTTTTTGACGTAAGGCTATAGTAAGACGTAAAAAATATTTTGAGGAAAAATTTTTTTGACGTAAGGCTATACTAAGACGTACACATTTTTTTGACGTAAGGCTATAGTAAGACGTAAAAAATATTTTTGAGAAAAAATTTTTGACGTAAGGCTATAGTAAGACGTAAAAATATTTTGAGGAAAAAATTTTTGACGTAAGGCTATACTAAGACGTACACATTTTTTTGACGTAAGGCTATAGTAAGACGTAAAAAATATTTGACATAAGGCTATACTAAGACGTACACATTTTTTTGACGTAAGGCTATAGTAAGACGTAAAAATATTTGAGGAAAAAATTTTTGACGTAAGGCTATACTAAGACGTACACATTTTTTTGACGTAAGGCTATACTAAGACGTACACATTTTTTTGACGTAAGGCTATAGTAAGACGTAAAAAATATTTTGAGGAAAATTTTTTGACGTAAGGCTATACTAAGACGTACACATTTTTTGACGTAAGGCTATAGTAAGACGTAAAAAATATTTTGAGGAAAATTTTTTTGACGTAAGGCTATACTAAGACGTACACATTTTTTTGACGTAAGGCTATAGTAAGACGTAAAAAATATTTTGACGTAAGGCTATACTAAGACGTACACATTTTTTGACGTAAGGCTATAGTAAGACGTAAAAAATATTTTGAGGAAAAAAATTTTTGACGTAAGGCTATACTAAGACGTACACATTTTTTTGACGTAAGGCTATAGTAAGACGTAAAAATATTTTGAGGAAAAATTTTTTGACGTAAGGCTATATACTAAGACGTACACATTTTTTGACGTAAGGCTATAGTAAGACGTAAAAATATTTTGACATAAGGCTATACTAAGACGTACACATTTTTTGACGTAAGGCTATAGTAAGACGTAAAAAATATTTTGAGGAAAAAAAATTTTTGACGTAAGGCTATACTAAGACGTACACATTTTTTTGACGTAAGGCTATCTATACTAAGACGTACAACATTTTTTTTTGACGTAAGGCTATAGTAAGACGTAAAAAATATTTGAGGAAAAATTTTTTTGACGTAAGGCTATACTAAGACGTACACATTTTTTTGACGTAAGGCTATAGTAAGACGTAAAAAATATTTTGAGGAAAATTTTTTTTGACGTAAGGCTATACTAAGACGTACACATTTTTTTGACGTAAGGCTATAGTAAGACGTAAAAAATATTTTGAGAAAAAATTTTTTGACGTAAGGCTATACTAAGACGTACACATTTTTTGACGTAAGGCTATACTAAGACGTACCATTTTTTTGACGTAAGGCTATAGTAAGACGTAAAAAATATTTTGACAAAGGCTATACTAAGACGTACACATTTTTTTGACGTAAGGCTATAGTAAGACGTAAAAAATATTTGAGGAAAATTTTTGACGTAAGGCTATACTAAGACGTACACATTTTTTGACGTAAGGCTATACTAAGACGTACACATTTTTTTGACGTAAGGCTATAGTAAGACGTAAAAATATTTTGAGGAAAAATTTTTTTGACGTAAATTTTATACTAAGGATACTAAGACGTAAACAAAATTTTTTTTTTGACGTAAGGCTATACTAAGACGTACACATTTTTTGACGTAAGGCTATACTAAGACGTAAACATTTTTTTGACGTAAGATATAAGTTTTTTGACGTAAGGCTATAGTAAGACGTAAAAAATTTTTGAGGAAAAAAATTTTTTTGACGTAAGGCTATACTAAGACGTACACATTTTTTTGATTTTGGACGTAAGGCTATCTAAGACGTAAAAATATTTTGACGTAAGGCTATACTAAGACGTACACATTTTGACGTAAGGCTATACTAAGACGTACACATTTTTTGACGTAAGGCTATCTAAGACGTAAAAATTTTTTGACGTAAGGCTATACTAAGACGTACACATTTTTTTGACGTAAGGCTATAGTAAGACGTAAAAATATTTTGAGGAAAAAATTTTTGACGTAAGGCTATACTAAGACGTACACATTTTTTTGACGTAAGGCTATACTAAGACGTACACATTTTTTTGTTTTGACGTAAGGCTATACTAAGACGTAAAAAAAAAAAAAACAAAATTTTTTTTTTTGACGTAAGGCTATACTAAGACGTACACATTTTTTTGACGTAAGGCTATACTAAGACGTAAAAATTTTTTTTGACGTAAGGCTATACTAAGACGTACACATTTTTTTGACGTAAGGCTATAGTAAGACGTAAAAAATATTTTGAGGAAAAATTTTTTGACGTAAGGCTATACTAAGACGTACACATTTTTTTGACGTAAGGCTATAGTAAGACGTAAAAATATTTTTTGTAGAAAAAATTTTTTGACGTAAGGCTATAGTAAGACGTAAAAAATATTTTTGAGGAAAAAATTTTTGACGTAAGGCTATACTAAGACGTACACATTTTTTTGACGTAAGGCTATAGTAAGACGTAAAAAATATTTGACATAAGGCTATACTAAGACGTACACATTTTTTTGACGTAAGGCTATAGTAAGACGTAAAAATATTTTGAGGAAAAATTTTTTTGACGTAAGGCTATACTAAGACGTACACATTTTTTTGACGTAAGGCTATACTAAGACGTACACATTTTTTGACGTAAGGCTATAGTAAGACGTAAAAAATATTTTGAGGAAAAATTTTTTTTGACGTAAGGCTATACTAAGACGTAACAACATTTTTTTTTGACGTAAGGCTATACTAAGACGTACACATTTTTTGACGTAAGGCTATAGTAAGACGTAAAAATTTTTTTGACGTAAGGCTATACTAAGACGTACACATTTTTTTGACGTAAGGCTATAGTAAGACGTAAAAATATTTTGAGGAAAAATTTTTTTTGACGTAAGGCTATACTAAGACGTACACATTTTTTTGACGTAAGGCTATACTAAGACGTAAAAATTTTTTTGACGTAAGGCTATACTAAGACGTACACATTTTTTTGACGTAAGGCTATAGTAAGACGTAAAAAATATTTTGAGAAAAAAATTTTTGACGTAAGGCTATACTAAGACGTACACATTTTTTTGACGTAAGGCTATACTAAGACGTACAACATTTTTTTGACGTAAGGCTTTTTATACTAGACGTAAAAAATTTTTTGACGTAAGGCTATACTAAGACGTACACATTTTTTGACGTAAGGCTATAGTAAGACGTAAAAAATATTTTGAGGAAAAAATTTTTGACGTAAGGCTATACTAAGACGTACACATTTTTTGACGTAAGGCTATAGTAAGACGTAAAAAAATATTTTGACGTAAGGCTATACTAAGACGTACACATTTTTTGACGTAAGGCTATACTAAGACGTAAAAATTTTTTTGACGTAAGGCTATACTAAGACGTACACATTTTTTGACGTAAGGCTATAGTAAGACGTACAAATTTTTTTGACGTAAGGCTATACTAAGACGTACACATTTTTTGACGTAAGGCTATAGTAAGACGTAAAAATATTTTTGAGGAAAAAAATTTTGACGTAAGGCTATAGTAAGACGTAAAAAAATATTTTGAGGAAAAATTTTTTTGACGTAAGGCTATACTAAGACGTACACATTTTTTTGACGTAAGGCTATAGTAAGACGTAAAAAATATTTGAGGAAAAATTTTTGACGTAAGGCTATACTAAGACGTACACATTTTTTTGACGTAAGGCTATACTAAGACGTAACATTTTTTGACGTAAGGCTATAAGTAAGACGTAAAAAATATTTTGACGTAAGGCTATACTAAGACGTACACATTTTTTTGACGTAAGGCTATAGTAAGACGTAAAAAATATTTGACGTAAGGCTATACTAAGACGTACACATTTTTTTGACGTAAGGCTATACTAAGACGTACACATTTTTTTGACGTAAGGCTATACTAAGACGTACAAATACACATTTTTTGACGTAAGGCTATACTAAGACGTACACATTTTTGACGTAAGGCTATACTAAGACGTACACATTTTTTTGACGTAAGGCTATAGTAAGACGTAAAAAATATTTGAGGAAAATTTTTTGACGTAAGGCTATACTAAGACGTACACATTTTTTGACGTAAGGCTATACTAAGACGTAAAAATTTTTTTGACGTAAGGCTATACTAAGACGTACACATTTTTTTGACGTAAGGCTATAGTAAGACGTAAAAAATATTTTGAGGAAAAAATTTTTTGACGTAAGGCTATACTAAGACGTACACACATTTTTTGACGTAAGGCTATACTAAGACGTACACATTTTTTTGACGTAAGGCTATACTAAGACGTACACATTTTTTGACGTAAGGCTATACTAAGACGTACACATTTTTTTGACGTAAGGCTATAGTAAGACGTAAAAAATATTTTGAGGAAAAATTTTTTTTGACGTAAGGCTATACTAAGACGTACACATTTTTTTGACGTAAGGCTATACTAAGACGTACACATTTTTGACGTAAGGCTATACTAAGACGTACAAACATTTTTTTTGACGTAAGTAAGGCTATACTAAGACGTACACATTTTTTGACGTAAGGCTATAGTAAGACGTAAAAAATATTTTGAGAAAAAAATTTTTGACGTAAGGCTATACTAAGACGTACACATTTTTTTGACGTAAGGCTATAGTAAGACGTAAAAATTTTTTGACGTAAGGCTATACTAAGACGTACACATTTTTTTGACGTAAGGCTATAGTAAGACGTAAAAAATATTTTGAGGAAAAAAATTTTGACGTAACTAAGACGTACACATTTTTTGACGTAAGGCTATACTAAGACGTACACATTTTTTGACGTAAGGCTATAGTAAGACGTAAAAAATATTTTGAGGAAAAACAGTTTTGACGTAAGGCTATACTAAGACGTACAATTTTTTGACGTAAGGCTATACTAAGACGTACACATTTTTTTGACGTAAGGCTATACTAAGACGTACACATTTTTTTGACGTAAGGCTATAGTAAGACGTAAAAAATATTTTGAGGAAAAAAGTTTTGACGTAAGGCTATAGGGGGCTATACTAAGACGTAAAAAATTTTTTGACGTAAGGCTATACTAAGACGTACACATTTTTTGACGTAAGGCTATACTAAGACGTACAAAAATTTTTGACGTAAGGCTATACTAAGACGTACACATTTTTTTGACGTAAGGCTATAGTAAGACGTAAAAAATATTTTGAGGAAAATTTTTTTGACGTAAGGCTATACTAAGACGTACACATTTTTGACGTAAGGCTATAGTACTAAGACGTACAAATTTTTTTGACGTAAGGCTATGACGTAAGACTTACAAAACATTTTTGATTTTTTTTTGACGTAAGGCTATAGTAAGACGTAAAAAAATATTTTGAGAAAAAATTTTTGACGTAAGGCTATACTAAGACGTACAAACACATTTTTTTGACGTAAGGCTATACTAAGACGTACAAATTTTTTGACGTAAGGCTATACTAAGACGTACACACATTTTTTTGACGTAAGGCTATAGTAAGACGTAAAAAATATTTTGAGGAAAATTTTTTGACGTAAGTATACTAAGACGTACAATTTTTTTACTAACATTTTTTGGGATTTTGGGACGACTAAGGCTATACTAAGACGTACACATTTTTTTGTAAGGCTTTGAGGACGGTTTTTTTTGACGTAAGGCTATACTAAGACGTACACATTTTTTGACGTAAGGCTATACTAAGACGTAAACAACATTTTTTTGACGTAAGGCTATAGTAAGACGTAAAAAATATTTTGAGGAAAAATTTTTTGACGTAAGGCTATACTAAGACGTAAAATATTTTGAGAAGAAAATTTTTGACGTAAGGCTATACAAGACTTACACATTTTTTTGACGTAAGGCTATACTAAGACGTAAAAAAATTTTACGTAAGGCTATACTAAGACGTAAAAATATTTTGAGGGAAAAATTTTTTGACGTAAGGCTATACTAAGACGTACACATTTTTTGACGTAAGGCTATACTAAGACGTACACATTTTTTTGACGTAAGGCTATAGTAAGACGTAAAAATATTTTGAGGAAAAAATTTTTGACGTAAGGCTATACTAAGACGTACACATTTTTTGACGTAAGGCTATAGTAAGACGTAAAAAATATTTTGAAAAAAAATTTTTGACGTAAGGCTATACTAAGACGTACACATTTTTTTGACGTAAAAACTTTTGAGGGAAAAATTTTGACGTAAGGCTATACTAAGACGTACACATTTTTTGACGTAAGGCTATAGTAAGACGTAAAAAATATTTTGAGAAAAATTTTGACGTAAGGCTTACTAAGACGTAAAAATTTTTTGAGGAAAAAAGGTTTTTGACGTAAGGCTATACTAAGACGTACACATTTTTTTGACGTAAGGCTATACTAAGACGTAAACATTTTTTTGACGTAAGGCTATAGTAAGACGTAAAAAAATTTTTGAGGGAAAATTTTTTTGACGTAAGGCTATACTAAGACGTACACATTTTTTTTGACGTAAGGCTATACTAAGACGTAAAAAATATTTAGAGAAAAAAATAAGGCTATACTAAGACGTAAAAAAATGTTGAAAAAAAATTTGACGTAAGGCTATACTAAGACGTACACATTATTGGACATAAGGATATACTAAGACGTAAAAAATATTTTGAGAAAAAAATTTTTGACGTAAGGCTATACTAAGACGTACATCGCTTTTGACGTAAGGCTATACTAAGACATGAAAAAAATTTTGACGTAAGGCTATACTAAGACGTACACATTATTTGACGTAAGGCTATACTAAGACGTACACATTTTTTGACGTAAGGCTACACTATGACGTACACATTTTTTTAACGTAAGGCTATAGTAAGACGTAAAAAAAATTTTGATAAAAAATTTAGACGTAAGGCTATACTAAGATGTACACATTTTTTGACGTAAGGCTATACTAAGACGTAAAAAAAATGTTGAAAAAATTGACGTAAGGCTAAGACGTACACAATTTTTGACGTAAGGCTATACTAAGACGTAAAAAAAATTTTGAGAAAAATTTTTTTGACGTAAGGCTATACTAAGACGTACACATTTTTTGACATAAGGCTATACTAAGACGTAAAAAATATTTTGAGAAAAAAAATTTTGACGTGAGGCTATACTAAGACGTACACATTATTTGACGTAAGGCTATACTAAGACGTACACATTTTTTTGACGTAAGGCTATAGTAAGACGTAAAAAATATTTTGAGAAAAAAATGTTTTGACGTAAAGCTATACTAAGACGTACACCGCTTTTGACGTAAGGCTATACTAAGACGTAAAAAAAATGTTGAAAAAAATTTTGACGTAAGGCTATACTAAGACGTGCACATTTTTTGACGTAAGGCTATACTAAGACGTAAGAAATATTTTGAGGGAAAAACGTTTTGACGTAAGGCTATACTAAGACAGACACATTTTTTGACGTAAGGCTATACTAAGACGTACACATTTTTTTAACGTAAGGCTATAGTAAGACGTAAAAAATATTTTGAGAAAAAAAGTTTTGACGTAAGGCTATACTAAGACGTACACCGTTTTTGGTGTAAGGCTAAACTAAGACGTACACATTTTTTGACGTAAGGCTATACTAAGACGTACACATTTTTTGACGTAAGGCTATACTATGACGTACACCGCTTTTGACGTAAGGCTATACTAAGACGTAAAAAAATGTTGAAAAAATTGACGTAAGGCTATACTAAGACGTACACATTATTTGACGTAAGGCTATACTAAGACGTAAAAAATATTTTGAGAAAAAAATTTTTGACGTAAGGCTATACTAAGACGTACACATTATTCGACGTAAGGCTATACTAAGACGTACACATTTTTTTAACGTAAGACGTACACATTATTTTAACGTAAGGCTATAGTAAGACGTAAAAAATATTTTGAGAAAAAATTGTTTTGACGTAAGGCTATACTAAGACGTACACATTTTTTTGACGTGTGGCTATACTAAGACGTACACATTATTTGACGTAAGGTAAGACGTACACATTTTATTAACGGAAGGCTATAGTAAGACATAAAAATATTTTGAGAAAAAAATGTTTTGAAGTAAGGCGTACACCGTTTTTGACGTAAGGCTATACTAAGACGTAAAAAAAATTTTGAGAAAAAAATGTTTTGACGTAAGGCTATACTAAGACGTACACATTTTTTGACGTAAGGCTATACTAAGACGTTAAAAAAAATGTTGTAAAAACTTTTGACGTAAGACGTAAAAAATATTTTGAGGAAAAAACGTTTTGACGTAAGACTATAAGGCTTTACTAAGACGTACACCGCTTTTGACGTAATGCTATACTAAGACGTAAAAAAATGTTTGAAAAAAATTTTGACGTAAGGCTATACTAAGACGTAAACATTTTTTGACGTAAGGCTACACTAAGACATACACATTTTTTGACGTAAGGCTACACTAAGACATACACATTTTTTGACGTAAGGCTACACTAAGACATACACATTTTTTGACGTAAGGCTATACTAAGACGTAAAAAAAATTTTGAGGTAAGGCTAAACTAAGACGTACACATTTTTTACATCAGGCTACACTAAGACGTAAAAAAAATTATGAGAAAACATTTTTTGACGTAAGGCTATACTAAGACGTACACATTTTTTGACGTAAGGCTATACTATAGTAAGACGTAAAAATTATTTTGAGAAAAAAATGTTTTGACGTAAGGCATACACATTTTTTTTTGACGTAAGGCTATACTAAGACGTAAAAATGTTTTTGATGTAAGACTATACTAAAGACGTAAAAGCTAATGACATAAACTAAGACATAAAAATGTGTGGTGAGGCTATAATAAGACGTAATATAATAATAATAATAATAATAATAATAATGAGTATTTGTAAGGCGCTTTTCACAGTTTTAACTGTCTCAAAGCGCACATGTAAATATGTAAGGGAAATGATGCTTTTTATTCAATTTGTCGTCTGGATTGTTGGTGTTGACTAAGTGGCTGCGGTTATGACAAGACAAAGACAAAGACCAGCGAGCAAGCACATACGCAACAGTGGCCAGGTAAAAAAACCTCTTTAACGAGGAAAAACCCTGGGGAGAACCCGGCTCACTGGTGCCAGTCTCCTCCGGCATTCTAACACTACACAATCAGTGCGTTGGTTGTTCCGCGTCATTTTTAATGATGATTCTGGAACGATGTTTCCCTCCTCAATGGGGAAAGAGGCGGCTCCACTTCTCCAAGCCAACAGCGTCATCAGGTCCACAGTGGTCGAGGAAGCACCACCGATGATTCCGAAGCTCTAGGAGATTCCGGTCGTACGACACTTGGCGCGTAAGGAAGCTATACTAAGACGTAAAGGCTATACCAAGACATAAAAATGCGTCCTAAGGCTATACTAAAACATAATGCTATACTAAGACATAAAAATGTGTTATAAGGCTATACTAAGAACTAAGGCTATGCTAATACATAAGGCTATACGAAGACAAAAAATGTGTTATAAGGCCATCTTATTTCACCTTATTTCTTATTTTTATTTTTTATTTCATCATATTTCTTATTTTTATAAGGACGTAAGGCTATGCTAATACATAAGGCTATACGAAGACAAAAAATGTGGCATAAGGCTATACTAAGACATAAAAATGAACCGGATGTATCTAAAAATAAAAGTCTTAATTTTCACAGGTTTGGCGGTCCGGATTAAAACATTAAACGGGCCGCGTGTGGCCCCCGGGCCGTAGGTTGCCCACCCTTTCTCAAGTCTGATGCAACCCGTCAGAAAGAGGAAGGCGGGGCCGAACGCTACCTGTCTGCGGCTCCACGGAGAAGTAGGGCTGCCCCTGCAGGATGCTGTAGACCAGACGGGCGCTGTTGCCATACGTGGGGTCGTCCGCGTCCGTGGCTGTGACCTTTATAACCGATGTACCTGTGCGGAAAGGAAAGGTGAGATTAGCGGAAAGGTGAGATTAGCATCGACGTTTAGCATTCACCGCGCTCTTTCAGACGCAACAACCCGATTCGGACACTGATGAGGCGGCGGGAGGATGCCAGTCGTGATCGGGAGCTTATTCGTACTTTAAAGCTCGTCACATTTTGAATCGCTAAATTGGTACAAACGTGAAAATCGATGTCGAGTTGTGCCACAATATGGATTTTAGTATCGTGGATACCGTCATGCATTCATTAATTAAATTTTTATACATGTGTATAAACACTTTGATACAGTGTAAGACGTTTGTTTCGTTACGTCTTTTAATGACAACACGGAGACGTTGCTAATCGAAAGCGTTGTAACAGACTGAACTAATAGATCACACACGTGACCGCGAGCAGCTGTGTACTGTGTCTTTAAGAGCGGCCAGACTGAGAAAGAGAAACGCAAACCTGTATTTGCTTGTTTTTTTTTATCAAAGTCGTTTGTAAACGTTTGTTTCACGCAACATTCAGAGGAAGAGCAAGAGAGAATGAAAGAAAGCGTGACAGTGTAAATTCTTTCTTCCTGTCGCTCTCTCTCTTCTATATCATCTCTCTCTTTCTCTCTCTCTCTCCCTCTCTGTCAGTCTCTCTCTCTCTCTCTCTCTCTCTCTCTCTCTTCTATATAATCTCTCTCTGTCTCTTTCTCTGTCAGTCTCTCTCTCTTTCTCTCTTCTATAAAATCTCTCTCTGTCAGTTTTTCTTTCTCTCAGTTTTTCTTTCTTTCTCTCTCTCTCATTTTCCGAATAAATGCCAGGGCCTAATAAAGCTAATAAAATGTTTGTTTCACGCGACGTTCAGAGGAAAGAGCAAGAGAGACAGAAAGAAATCGTGACAGCGTAAATTATCTCTTCCTGTCTCTCTCTGTCTTCTATATCTTCTCTCTCTCTCTCTCTCTCTTTCTTCTATGTCATCTCTCTCTGTCAGTCTCTTTCTCTCTTTATCTATCTCTCTCTCCTTCTGTCTCTCTCTGTCAGTCTCTCTTTCTGTCTCTCTCCCTCTCTCTCTTTCTCTCGTTCTCTCTTTCTGCCAGTCTCTCTCTCTCTCTCTCTCTCTCTCTCTCTCTCTCTCTCTCCTTCTCTCTCTCCTATAAAATCTCTCTGTCTCTCTCTCTTGCTCTTTCTGTCTCTCTGTCAGTCTTTCTGTCTCTCTCTATCTCTGTCTGTCTCTTCTATATCATCTCTCTGTCAGTCTCTCTCTCTCTCTCTCTCTCTCTCTCTCTCTCTCTCTCTCTCTCTCTCATTTTCCGAATAAACGAAAGAAAGGCCATATTGGCAAATGAGATCGTCGTGACAACGCCGTGTGATGCACCGGACACAAACAGACAAACACACGGGCCGGCGAGGACGAGTCGGCAGTCGTGAAACAACAGTGTGACGAGAGCGAGCGGCTTTGTGAGAGTCACATTTCAGCAGTTGTGAATAATGCATGAGGAACAAGCTGTCAGGCGCGAGAACTCACCCACGTTGGACATCTCAGCCACTCGAGCGTAATAGGGGCCGTGGAGGAACTCGGGGGGGTTGTCGTTGATGTCCTGCACCTTGACGATGAACTCGGACGGCGGCTCCAGCGGCTTGTTGGTGTCCCGGGCCACGGCCTGAGCAGTCAGCGTGTACTGCGCCTGCTCCTCGCGGTCCAGCGTCTTGGTGGCGTGGATGTTGCCGGTCTTGTCGTCGATGACGAAGATGGTGCCCGCGCCCTCGCCCGACAGGATGTACTTGATGTTCCCGTCGCCGGAGTCGACGTCCGAATGAAGCTGGAGAGAGGAGGAGAGAGTGTGAGAGTCAGCTTTTGCTGGAAACATTAGCTGATGAGAGAGAGAGAGAGAGAGAGAGAGAGAGAGAGAGAGAGAGAGAGAGAGAGAGAGAGAGAGAGAGAGAGAGTGAGAGAAAGATAGAGAGACTGACAGAGACAGACAGAAATAGAAAGAAAGAAATAGAGAGACTAAAAGAGAGAGACAAGAGAGTGTGTGAGAGAGACACAGAGACAGAGAGAGAGACAGACAGAATGAGAAAGAAAGAGACTAAAAGAGAGAGAGAGAGAGAGCAAGAGACAGAGCGATAGAGACAGACAGACAGAAAGAGAAAGAAAGAAAGAAAGAGATAGACTAAAAGAGACAGAGTGAGAGAGAGATAGCAAGAGAGAGAGCAAGAGGCAGAGAGATAGAGACAGTGTGTGAGAGAGAGACACAGAGAGAGAGAGAGAGACACAGAGACAGAGTGAGAGAGAGAGATAGCAAGAGAGAGAGATAGAGACAGAGTGTGTGTGTGAGAGAGAGAGAGAGAGAGAGAGAGAGAGAGAGAGAGAGACAGAGAGATAGAGACAGAGTGTGTGTGTGTGTGTGTGAGAGAGAGAGAGAGAGAGAGACAGAGAGAAAGAGAGAGAGAGACACACACAGAGAAAGAGAGAGAGAGAGACAGAAAGAGTAAATGTAGCGCGCGGCAAGCTAATCATGTAGCAGAAATGATACAGGAAATGAGAAACTGGCCTGACGCAAGAACCTTCTTCATGTTCTTTATATATATATTATCATGGGGAATAGTTTCCTTCCGGAAGCTTCCAGCACTGACTGTGTAAGCAAAACGCAGGAATGAGTTTCCTAATGCTAATTTAAAGTCTTTATAACAACTTTAAACTTTTCATTTAGCAAAGCGACCTACCAGTCACTACACATTGTGCAAATTTTCACAATTTGCACATTATGTTTCTAACACCGACTGAGCTACTGAGGAAGCCAATCTGTGACAAACTCTTGTTTGCCTGAAAATAAGACCTAGCACAGTTTAAAAACAGGACATGGAACCGATGGATGATCTTAGAAAATTCACTAAATTTCAATTTGGTCCAAATCAGAACTTGTACATTTTCAGTACGGTGGAACCTCAATTTACGAAATTAATCTGTGTCGAGAGCTTCGTTTGGCGAAATATTTAGTTAGCTGAGCCGCATTTTACATCTAATCAGTGTCATGACTTTATTAATTCGGACATTTTTTTTTTTATAAATGTTAAATATTGGTACTAAATGTAATTACAAAACATGTTATATAGCAGTTGTTTAGTTTGTTCTTTGGCAAGTGGTAATAAAATTACAGTATATATGATACAGCGGACAATCTCACACAAATGGTTACTGCCATCTTGAAATGACGTCATGCAAATCCCTGGCAACCCTGGAGCCAAACCAGCTCGTGAGGACCTGGCAACCCTGGAGCCAAACCAGCTCGTGAGGACCTGGCAACCCTGGAGCCAAACCAGCTTGTGAGGACCTGGCAACCCTGGAGCCAAACCAGCTCGTGAGGACCTGGCAACCCTGGAGCAAAACCTGCCCGTTTGCACTTACCCGTCCGACTAAGACGGGGTCGGGACCCGTGTACTCCTCGATGACGAAGAACTGGTTCCACACCCATCCACGTTTTGAGCGGTGGAGCACCTGCCCCTCTTTGCCCCGCTCCTTGTGCCTGTGCGAGGACAGGTGACGGCGGTGGCTCCGGTGGGACGAGGCGGCAGCCGAGCTCAGCAGCGCCGCCCACAGGCACAGCGCCACGGCCTGCCATCTTAGCCCCTCCCACATCCTGCCTGCCCCGCCTCTTCCTCGCTCCTCTTGCCTGGTCAGCGTGTAGAAAGCGTGTCTGGGCCCTCACTGGCGTCCCATGCTGAGGGGGAGCGCAGTCCTAATCCGTCCCGTCCTCCTCTCCGGCCGAACCTTGGGAACCAAAGAGCCGGTCAGATCAAGCATAATGGAAGAAATAACGATCCGTTAAGAGCGTTAATCGTGATGAATCGTATCGCCGTCTGTGATTAATCGCCATGAAACTTAGAATATGTCGCTTTTTTTTTCTCTTCTTCCTGCCTGATGAATAACAGAGGAATATTAATGGAATAATTGATTTTGCGATAGTTTTGGGGGCGATGGAGAAGAAGAAAATGAGTGATTAAACAAACGGACAAGAGATGGTGAGAGAGAAAAACGAGAGAAGAGGAAAGAGAGCAAAAGAGATGGAAGGATAAAGAGAGAGTGAGAGAGAAAACGAAGATGAGGAAAGATAGCTAAAAAGATTGATTGAAAAAGAGGGAAAATGAGAGAAGAGGAAAGAGAGCAAAAGAGATGGAAGAATAAAGATTTAGTAAGATAGAGAAACCATAGAAGAGAAAAGAGAACAAAAACATGAATGGTAAATAGAGAAAAACGAGAGAATAGGAAAGAGAGCAAAAAAATTGAATGGTAAAGAGAAAGTGAGAGAGAAAAAAGAGAGAAGAGGCAAGAGCAAAAGAGATGGAACGATAAAAAGAGAGAGAGAGAAAAATAAAAACAAAAGAGAGCAAAAAAGATGCAATGATAGAGAGATAAAAATGAGAGAACAGGAAAGAGAGCAAAAAAAGATGGATTGATAGAGAGACAAAACAGACAGAACAAGAAAGAGAGTAAAAAAGAAGATAGAATGATAGAGAGAGAAGAGAGAAGAGAGAGGGAGACAGAACAAACAAACAAACAAAAAAGAAGAGAGAGAATGAGAGACAAAAGAGTGAGAGAACACAAAAAAGAAATAAGTAACAAAGAGGCAGTAAGAGAGAGAGAGAGAACACCAGATAGGCATGATAAAGAAAAAATGCGGATATAATGTTAATTGGATAATCACAATTCCTCCAGTGCTAGCAGTGCATTATGGGATGTGGGTGGAAGTGGCCGGAGGGTTTTAATAAAGCAGGACTGGATCAGAAACTCGTCACTCGTCATCTCACAGTCACTGTTTAAAGTTGCTCTGCCTTTAATTGTTTTCATTAATTCTGTACAAGCGAAGCCAGAACTAATTAAACGCCGCTGCTCGAATTTGCTCCTTTTCAATTAGATCAAGAGCAGCAGTTTATTCATCCACAATCACAATCACACACTGAGAAAGGCCCGTGCGACATCTACAACCAAGTGTAACAAAAGAATCAGAAATAAAACCGCTTTAGTATTAAAACTATAACAGTTTGTCTATTTAGTTACGATAGAAGTGAGATAAAATGCAGAATGAAGAGACAATAACTAATTGGTCAAATAAACACAACATTCGGACTGAGAAGTGCAGTGAAGTACAGTAGAGTACAGTAGAGTGCAGTATAATTATTATTCCGCTACACTTGAAACAGGAAATGAGAAACACAGATCTACCGCAATGAAAAATGACTGGAGGCAAATGCTGGTGTAAAAGTACAGAGTAGTACAGTAGAGTGCAGTGGAGCGCAGTGGAGTACAGTAGAGTACAGATGAGTACAGTAGAGTGTAGTATAGTACAGTGGAGCACAGTGGAGTACAGTAGAGTGCAGTATAGTAGAGTAGAGTGGAGTACAGTAGAGCGTAGTGGAGTACAGTAGAGTGCAGTATAGTAGAGTAGAGTGCAGTGGAGTACAGTAGAGTGCAGTATAGTAGAGTGTAGTGGAGTGCAGTGGAGTACAGTAGAGTGCCGTATAGTAGAGTGCAGTATAGTACAGAGTAGAGTGCAGTGGAGTACAGTAGAGTGCAGTATAGTAGAGTAGAGTGCAGTACAGTAGAGTGCAGTATAGTAGAGTGTAGTGGAGTGCAGTGGAGTACAGTAGAGTGCCGTATAGTAGAGTAGAGTGCAGTATAGTACAGAGTAGAGTGCAGTGGAGTACAGTAGAGTACAACAGAGTGCATATGAGTACAGTAGAGAACAGTAGAGTACAGTGGTGTACAGCAGAGCATAGTTGAGTACAACAGAGTGTAGTGGAGTACAGTAGAGTGTAGTGGAGTACAATATAGCAGAGTGCCATCTCTCTGTAGTGCAGTATAGTACAGAGTAGAGTGCAGTGGTGTACAGTAGCGCGTAGTGGAGTACAATAGAGTGCAGTAGAGTACAGTTTACTACAGAGTAGTACAGTAGAGTACAGTAGAGTGCAGTTTACTACAGAGTAGTACAGTAGAGTGCAGTTTACTACAGAGTAGTACAGTAGAGTGCAGTTTACTACAGAGTAGTACAGTAGAGTGCAGTGGAGTACAGTAGAGCATAGTGGAGTACAGTAGAGTGCAGTTTAGTACAGAGTAGAGTGCAGTGGAGTACAGTAGAGTGCAGATGAGTACCGTAGAGTACAGTGGAGTAAAGTGGTGTACAGTAGAGCATAGTTGAGTACAATAGAGTACAGTGGAGTACAGTGGTGTACAGTAGAGCATAGTTGAGTACAATAGAGTGCAGTGGAGTACAGTAGAGTACAGTGGAGTACAGTAAAGTGCAGTGAAGCACTCATATCAGTACAGTAGTGCTCATCTCAATAGCATCCCAAAATCAGAAAAGTTAATATCAATACTTCAAATGATTTATACAATGTTACAATACAGACCAATTGATGGTCAACCTCATCTTCACACACACACACACACACACACACACACACACACACACACACACACACAAAGCCAAATCTCTTATACACTCTCTCTCTCTAGTTTATTATTGTGTGAGGTTATAATGTTAACTTGTTCTGAATCTTAGCTTGTCTTCACCAAAGTTGAATTGCACAGAAACTGTAAACGGTTATAATTATTATTCCGCTACACTTGAAACAGGAAATGAGAAACACAGATCTACCGCAATGAAAAATGACTGGAGGCAAACGCTGGTGTAAAAGCGCGCGCACAGCATTCTTCCCGTTTCCCGTTGTGACTTTTATTTTGTAACATCTGCGTTGACTCTTTTAGCATCAGGCTAAAGCACCTGGACTCGCTGATGTGATATTTGCCGCGCCATGTGATAAGAGCGTTAATCGTGATGAATGCGTCACCGATGGTGATTAATCGCCATGAAACTAAGAATACGGTGCGTTTTTTTTTTTCTCTTCTTCCTGCCTGATGAATAACAGTGGAATATTAACGGAATAATTGATTTTGCGTTAGTTTGGGGGGCGGGGGAAAAGAAGAAAGTGAGTGATTTAAAAAAACGAATAAGTGAGAGTGAGAGAAAAACGAGAAGAGGAAAGAGCAAAAGAGATGGAAGGATAAAGAGAGAGTGAGAGAGAAAAACAAAGATGAGGAAAGATAGCAATAAAGATTGATTGGAAAACAAGAGAAGAGAAAGGAGAGCAAAAGAGATGGAAGAATAAAGATTTAGTGAGCAAGAGAAACAATAGAAGAGGAAATAGAATAAAAACATGAATGATAATGAGAGAAAAACGAGAGAAGAGGAAAGAGAGCAAAGAAAATTGAATGGTAAAGAGAAAGTGTGAGAGAAAAAAGAGAGAAGAGGAAAGAGAGCAAAAGAGATGGAACGATAAAGAGAGTGAGAGGAAAATAGAGAAGACAAAAGAAAGCAAAAACAAGATGGAATGATAAAGAGAAAAACAAGAGAAGAGGAACGAGAGCAAAAAAAGATGAAACGATAGAGAGACAAAAAAGAGAGAACAAGAAAGAGCAAAGCTAAAAAGATGGAATGATAGAAAGAGGAATGACTGGAGGCAAACGCTGGTGTAAAAGCGCGTGCTCAGCACTATTCCGTCCCCCGGCGTGACTTTTATTTTGTAACACCTGCGTTGACTCTTTCAGCATCAGGCTAAAGCACCTGGACTCGCCGGCGGTGATTCATCGCCCCGCTGACGTGATATTTGCCACAGCCATGATTCAGAATGACTCGAGAACTCGTGAGAGTACAACAATCGCTAACATAGCGCCGCGCGCTAAACAAAAGACCGCCGGCTCACGTTTGCAGCGCTTTTAAGCCACTCACAAAGGTCAAAAAGCTCAGAATACGTTTGCTTGCAATAATCACAGCGTGAGCGTGTGTGATATTCTCCCAGCATTCCGAAATTAATAATTAGCCAATGCTAATTCTACCACAATTATACGCATGACAAAAATTAAAAAAATACATTGTTGGTGGAAACGTGATTTCGTTTCATGCAGAACATCACCGTTCCGCAAATATGTCCGCTCACTTTAACACTGAGTAGCCCAT
Organism: Paedocypris micromegethes; assembly: GCA_028031935.1. NCBI lineage: Eukaryota > Metazoa > Chordata > Actinopteri > Cypriniformes > Paedocypris > Paedocypris micromegethes. The sequence continues at coordinate 8,852,460 of CM051504.1, forward strand.
AATAAGAAAGAGTGAGAGAGAAAAACAAGAGAAGTCGAAAGAGCAAAAAAAGATGGAAGAGAGTTAGAGAGAAAAACGAGAGACGAGGAAAGAGAGCTAAAAAGATTGAGTGACAAAAAGAGAGGAAAACAAGATAAGAGGAAAGAGAGCACAAAAGAAATGGAATGATAAAGAGAGAAAAACAAGAGAAGATAAAGACACAATTAATTGCATTTTAAAGATAAAAAAAAAATACATTGTTGGTGGAAAAGTGATTTTGTTTAATGCGGAACTAATGTAACTATTTCTGTTCACTTTGACCCCGCCCTTAACATTGAGTGGGCGGAGTCTACACTTGTATTTTTGGCTTCAATTGTACCTTTATGTCATTGTGGTGATCTATAAATCACCAGACATCACTATTGTTTAGAGAAACAACTCGTCTTGCCATAGGCTAGATCATACGAATAACGTTTTTTACGCTTTCGAAACTTGTAGAATCTTGGATAATCGTGAACAACTGAATTCAAACTGGCAACACGAATAGCAGTAATATAAATTAACAATGTAAATCTGCAGCTCGCACTTCGACTTTAACTGCGTCTTAGGTTACGACTTGGCGATTGGAGCCAAACAATGCATTATCCAAAAAAAAAAACAAAAAAAAAAGGGTCAAGATCACAAGACGGCGTAACCGAGCTTCCGTTGAGGCTGGGATGCAGAAGCTCTTCTCTTCGCTCTCCAGTAAAGGCACCGAAGCCTTTCTTCGACGCAGTGACGGAGAAAAGAGCTTTTAGGTTTCTCATTACGCAGCAGAGCTTCCTCTGGTCAGCCTTCCTGCTCGCCGCGCCAAACCCCGCGCTTAATTGCCGTTCAATTACAGAGACTAATCGCTAGAGAAGTTCCGCACACAGAAAGCCCCGCAGAACTCATTTATATTCCGAGGCCACTGCTAGAAACGAACGAAGGTTTAGATTCGCACTGGTTTGATTGGCTCCCGTGACTCTGACTTGCATTTTTTTTTTTATATATTTTTTTATTGAGTTTTAAATTTACACACTTATATTAAATATACATGGCACAAAAAATAAAAAAAAGGAATCCCAAACATATATATACATACTATACATATATTATCATACATCTAGTATCGTGACAACACAAGTACTTGTTCATGTCCTGTCTTTAAAGCTCATTAACTAAATTCCGTTATGTTTAGCATATAGATAATCCAATGGTATTCAGTTGAGTGTCAAAAGAATATATTTCAAACTGAGTCTAGAATAAGATATTTCTAACTTCTGATCGTTTATGCCACTTCTGACACCAGAAATCGAATTCCAATAAGACAGTATATATTGCTAAATTCAACTATTTAAAGATTTCAAACCACAAAATAGCTTAAAACAGATAATTGCAAATGAGTGAGTATTAGCTACAGCTCAGATTGATTTATTCTGCATTAGAATGCATTTTTAGGGTTAGGGGAAAATAGGGGTTAGGTAAAATAATATAAAAATAAACTTTAGAGAGTCGGTACACTGGCACAGGATATCATTACAATTTTTAAAAATAGTCTGTAATAAAATGCAATGTCTAAAAGCATTTTCCAACCGTCACAGGGAGAAACAAACAAAAAAATGAAAAAATAAAAACAAATAGAAATTATTAAAACAACTGTAAAATTGTATTAAGATCTATTAAAGGAAAATAAAACATGTTAAAGGAAAGTAAAAGACGAATGGCTACCACCCTATAAAATAAAAATTATTAAAACAACTGTATTATCGTACTAAGGGTTAGAGTTAGGGTTATGGTTGAGTTAGGAGAAAATAGGGTAAAAAATAGGGTAAACTAAAGAGTCCTTCGCAATAAAGAGTCCTTAAATTATTAAAACAACTGTAAAATTGTATTAAGATCTATTAAAAGAAAAGAAAATATGTTTAAAGGAAAGTAAAAGACGAATGGCTACCACCCTATAAAATAACAGGAGGAACAGTGCATTAGATTAAAAGTAATACATTTCAAAATATGTGGTAAAATTATGCGTCCACTGGATAGAAAATGTTTATTTTAAAAAATAATAAATAAATAAATAAAAATTATTAAAACAACTGTAATATCGTATTAAGGGTTAGAGTTAGGGTTATGATTGGGTTAGGGGAAAATAGGGTAAAATTAAGGTAAACTAACAAGTCCTTTGCAATAGAGTCCTTGGATTATTAAAACCTTAAAACTGTATTAAGATCTATTAACGGAAAATAAAACATGTTAAAGGAAATTAAAAGACGAATGGCGACCACCCTATAAAATAAAAATTATTAAAACAACTGTAATATCGTTTGTGATAAAATGGGTTAATTTTCTACCGATATGTTTTGAGATGTAGACTTTGGCACTTGGAGGCTTTTTGTTACTTCGGTTACTTTTTTTTAAGGGTTATGGTTGGGTTAGGGTTGAGTTAGGGGAAAATAGGGTCAAATTAGGGTAAAATAAAGAGTCCTTAGCATTTCTGACAGTTTCCGCCGCTGTATTTAGCGCCATAGGGCGGGTGGCATCATCAGTGCTGCTATTCCAGATGAGCCCAAGGCTTCGCCACTCTCAGTTCATGATGGCAGAACGTGCCCTTGGAGAAGAGAAGCCAGTATCACCTTACCAGGGCAAACACGGCTCAGCACTCCACTTCTATTACCTCTAACAACACGCAGGTGAGCGGCCTGAAGGCAGCGCTGTGTACCTTCTATTCCCCGCTCGCCGTCATTATTCAGTCTCAAACAAACCACTGACTTTCACCACTTTATTGAGAATATCCATTCGCCAAATTCACCGTTGTGGAATTGCGTTCTGCAAACCGTGAAAGTCTTGATGTTATTTGTCCACGTGATGTGTTGGTTAAAGCAACAGATCCACGAATTCGCCGATTTCACACAACTGAGAAGTTTCGCGTCTGTGGCTGGGATTTTTCCGGAATGGTTTCGCACATGTCAGAATTTTCTCCCGCCGATTTCACGATAACTAACATGACAAACAGCAACACAAACCACTGCATCACAGACATGATGACAGAGCAAGAATGGGTTTACAATAAGCACAATCACATTACGTTTTCTTGTCGCTAGTATGTAATATACACTATCGTTCAAAAGTTGGGGGTCAAATCTACAGTTTCTTGGCACATTCTCGTGTGGAATAGCCTTCGTTTTTAAGCACAAGGATAGACTGTCAAGTTTCATGAACGTTCTCTATTTCTGGCCATTTTGAGAGTTTGATTGACTCCACACATGTGAAGCTCCAGATTCTCAAGCTGCTGAGAGGAAGATCAGTTTTATAGCTTCTTTAACCAGCTAAACCGTTTCCAGCAGTGCTGACATGATCAAACAAGACTTTTATAATCATCCATTATCCTTCTAACACGATTAGCAAACACACTGTAGCATTAAAACACTGGATTGACAGTTGCTGGAATTGTTCCTCTACACACTTATGTAGATATTGCACCACAAGACCAGACATTTACAGCTAGAATAGTTATTTACCACATTAGCAATGTATAGAGTGTATTTCTGATTAGTTTAAAGTAATTTTCATTGACAAAAACACTGCTTTTCTTTCAATGATAAGGTCATTTCAAAGTGACCCCAAACTTTTGAACGGCAGTGTATATATATAGTTGTATAAAAGATGAAAGGCATTTTGCCCAAATTTTCCTAAAAAATTGGAGGGCTTTTTGTAGCATTTTTTTGTTTTTTTTGCTAAGACTAACAGAAAAACTAATTCAGTAGGAACACGTGTTCACACACAAGCTAAACCGGCAGATGCGGCCGTGAATCCGATGCGGGAATTCAGCATTAATTCAAGCCTGTGAATTATCTTTAACTTTAGAGACTTCATCAGCCGCAGCTCTCACTTGACTTCTTGGATGACATTTAATATGGTTTCCAAGATGATTGTTCCATTCTTCTCGTCTTCCCTTTTGCACATCAATAACGTCCTAATTATGCCGTGGGTTATTATGCTGTTCCAATAAGCTCTTCATAGCTCCACTGTATATTCAAGAATACTAATGAGGAGCGTATAGACTGTGGCATCTGCTCGGAGCTTCAATCAAACGCGTCACTCTCCAATAAAACATGTGCGAGGCTAATGACGACCAAGCAAACGACCACAAAAAGCAGGAAGATGGACAATACCGGGAAGAACCTACCAAACCCTAACCCTAAACTCTAACTCTAACCATAACCCCTAAAACTAACCCTAACCCCTAATTCCTAACCCATAAGCCTAAACTCTAACCCTAACCATAACCCCTAAACTCTAACTCTAAACCCTAACCCCTAAAACTAACAGTAACTACTACCATAACCCCTAAACCCTTGAATGAATAAATAAATAAATAAACCCCTAAACCCTAACCCTAAATTCTAACCTCTAACCCTAAACATAACACTTAACCCTAACCATAACCCCTAACTCTAAACCATAACCCCTAAAACTAACCCTAACCCCTAAGCCTAAACTCTAACCCTAACTCTAAACCACAATCCTAACCCCTAAAACTAACACCAACCTCAACCCTAACCCTTAAACCTAAACTCTAACATCTAACCCTAAACCCTAACCATAACCCCTAACCCTAAACCATAACCCCTAAAACTAACCCTAACCCCTAAACCCTAACACTAGGGTTAATGCTGCATTGGACTCTAATCCTCAAGCCTGGATTTTCACATTTACTGTTCTTTAAAAAAAAAAAA